>JAQFZX010002718.1:0-16884 GCA_034682405.1 Hydroisotoma schaefferi | reverse complement strand
CTACTAAGTACTACTGCTACTTCTACTACTACTACTGCTACTACTACTACTACTACTACTACTGCTGCTGCTACTACTACTAACCACTATTGCTACGAGTAGTAGTAGTTTTTTATTGTACAACTGCCATCACACGTATCACTAATATTCGTCATTTATTCATAAAATAAAAGTTTTAGCTTATTATTAAACTTTATGTATGTAACCCCAACCGTTATTCTCTATCATAAATAGTAGTAGAAGTAAAATAAATAGTATTTATTGACTATCTTGCTGAAGCAACGCAATCGGCACACTCCCTCCTCAATTTTGATTTTTACATGTCTGTCTATGTCTGTCTACGAACGCGTTTATTGAAAAAGAAGTTCACTCAAACCCCATTTAAAAATTAACCTACCTGCTCTTGTGATTATGGCATAAGCTTCAATTCGTAATATAATTTGATGTTGCAACATAAATGTGTACATGAACCTCAAAAATAATTTCCCTGTAGATTAGGGCTCCTCAGGTCCCTTTGCGTATAACAGGCCTACGTAATCCACTCACATCCACTCATTAGAATCCAATTAAGGCTTCTATTTCCCTTGTAAATTATTATTTAAAAAAAACTTAAAAGCAGTTTTTGATTCACAAGAAATTCATACTTTTGTCCTGTACTTTTTTCGTTTGTTATAAGTATTACTCCTTCATTATGTAAAAGTAATACGGTACTTTTGTTTGTAATGTAACGTTCAACAAGGTGTGAACTTCATTGTTATCGATTTCAAAGTTCTATTCACTCCAACCTCGGAAACCATCCTACCTGTCAATACTTGGCGTGCATGAAGTTAATTAATAAAATTAAACTACGCATGATATTACAGATGAAGCAACAACGTTAAATAATAGTACTGATTGTACCTAACTTGTAACTAACTATTCCTGTCCCTGATTATGCGGATTGTTAGTATGTTAAGTTGCTATCTCTTAAAATAAACAGGAATTGGTTAGACCAGACACTATATCATATTACCGACCTTCCAACATATTATAAAGTTACTTAATACAGACGTAAAGTTCTAATACTTTTTTGAGAACGATAGATACTATGTCTATGCCTCGTACTTGTGCTACAGGCATGAAGTGTAAACTCTGCATTGGCAAGGAACCAAATAGTGACTTTAACTTTACCATAATTTAATGGCCACATTCAACTTGTCTTTGAACAAAATAAGTAGCATCTCATTCTCATACAATTCTCTAATAAATAATCCTATCTCTTAGCCTATATCTAACATGCTCACATATCCTTTTCTTGATGGGCTTACAGCTTTTAGCACCTTTTTAAAGGTTGCACCAACTGCAGTGACCCGTAATGCAATAACTTGCCAAAAAGTGTCCATTTTTTGTGCATACATAAATAGAGGTTAGATATTTAGATGAATGAAGTAATCATTGTAGTTAGATTTGTACACTAAATCCCTTCCACTGTCAACATTAACCCTTCTCTTATTCATTTTGTGGGTAGTAAATAACTTAAACTACGTATATGATCAGCTTTAAGCGACATTGTGTGTTATACAACATATTTATTCAATTTACTTGAATTGGAAACCAGAAAACATAATCAGTTATAAATCTCCGTTGTTATTTTCAGAAAATAAATATCAATTTTAGAGGCTACAGCTTCTATAAAATAATCTTTGCATGTAGTTTGCATTTACATTTTTTATTTTTTTATTTTTTATAACAGCCTTGCTCATCTTTCAAAACATTTATTTATAAGCTTCAGTTTTATAAGCCCAGTCAATTGGGCTTATGTAGCCACGCAATCCGTCCGTCCGTCCGTCCGTGTATGGCCTCGATAACTTTCGAAGGAATGACACTACAGCTCCGAAATTTTGCAGTGGGTGATTTTGAGGTTTAAGTTCGTAAACCAGTCCGATCAGACCACACAGTGACCCGTGATGGTAAAAAAATACCCCCACTGGTCTTCAATTTGCCAAAATATTGTTCTACTTTTGTTTAAAAGTAACAAAGAACTGATTATTTTGGTTAAAATCTGAAGTTATACGTACCTGGTACATCATCGAGTGACAAAATTCGTTTTTTTACGAAAACAAGCCTTAAAAACTTTTGGTTTTGAGAACCAAACGAAAAAGAAAGAAATGAAATACAAGAGAAACCAAAAAAGCCGATTTCGTTGTAATTGTAAAATGGGACGCAGAGTACTTTGTATATTTAGATTGAATAATGATTCAGGCAAATGCATAGTACAGCACCCGTAGGTTACATAAATTGACTGGGCTAATATAGCTGCTTGGAGGAGGTTCTAAAAGATACTCAGTTTTTTCATTTGTAAGATAAGATGTAACTAGAGAAAAAATATTTTACCAAAAAAAGGATTTGATTTTCTGAAGCGAAATCATTTCCGTTTCATAACTTCGTATACTGCATTACATAATTTTTCTGGATCCTTCCATCCGGATGGATCCTTTGTCTTTTTATGCAGCTTATTATGGCTATGCAAAGGAAAAGATACGAAGACTGCCGATAAGACTAGTGAGTGTCTATCATGGTATTTTGTATGGATAAAATAACTTTAAAAAATAGCAAATACCCTTAGCTATAATTGAGCGAAAATAGAACAACAATGGAGTACGTATGGAGAATCACTTATCCAGTCAGCGTCAACATTTTCAAAGACGCAGAATAACCAAGTTCCTTGCTCCTGTGTCCTTTTTCCTTGGCCAACCTTTCCTGTCTATTTTTTATTCCTCGACAATGAAATCCCCAATCTCTATAGACCTCCAGCAATGATTAATATTATTCTATTGAAGACATTATTGTCACGTGTCTCATTTTTTTATACATGCATCTAACCATAGTTCTCCTGTCCTTCTTGGTTTTGCCTTAGATAAACTTAGAATCCTGTACAATTGTCACTTTAATATATCATCCCTATAAGGGAACTGTCAACTACCCTACTACACCTACTGTTACTACCACTACTTCCACCACTACTACCACTACTACTACCACTACTACTACTACTACTACTACTACTACTACTACTACTACTCCTCCTACTACTACTACCTTGTGGATTAGCCGCCCTTGTGTGTACGTCGCTCAATTGAGGAACAAATACAGAATTGTCTCGCTGAAAAGTTGCACGCTGGATGATAAACTAAACTAGGTACCCAAAAATCCACCTTTTACCTAATTAGGATTAATATTAAGAAAAGCTCACGGAAATGTAAACAATTAAATCTCATCCAGAAATGTAATTAATCCGTAAAGATAATTAATATTACCATGTACTCCCTCTAAGCTGCAAGTAAAACAGTGTCAAACAAACAATAAAAGAGCCTTTAAAAGATTTTACAAAAGTTTAATTAAAGCAACCGATTCATTGATAAATATTGCTTTCTTTAGTTTTAATAAACATAAAAGCTGATACAAGAACCATATTATATGACTAGTTGTGAAGTAATAAAAATATTCATTAAAAATTAGAAATTAATTCCACTAAATAAATTACATCTCGGGTAGTTAAGAATTTTGAAGTAAAAAAGTATTCCAGTTCTAATTTTTAAAACATTTTATGTTCCTCTGCCCGCCCCTTTAAACGGAGGACACGATTTTACAAAAATGCAATCCATTTATACAACTTCCCTTGGATAAAGGCATCTGAAATTCTCGTCCATATCCCGCGGGGTAAAAACTTAACACACCGTTTGTTGTATGGCATAAAATGGTGCGGAGATGTTAAATGAAAACAAAATATTTTTTTAATGTGTGCGGGATATGGACGAGAATTTATTGTAGAATATAAGACAGTACTCTACTTCACTAGTACAAGGAAGTATAAGGGATTGTAATGATCAATCCATAGATAAAAATATCTGTAAAGCACAGGTTGAATTGGCAAATAATTTTTTTGAATAGAAGTGGGCGTCCTCTTCTTTTTTTCTACTTTACTAGTTAGTTGTAAGTTGTGTGCTTATTTGCTTCAATGAATAGCATTTGATGAGGATTCGATTGAGAAAGGGTTGGCCTTGGTTTGGGCTATTGACTGCAGAACTAGGCAATGAAACAACAGTGCAAGCTTATAGTTTATGCAAGTTTTGCAAAGTGTTATACATCTGTTAGTGCAGAGAGACGGAGCCGAAGATTCGCACAAGCTAAATCCGAAACACAACAGGTAAAACTCAATGAGGAACACGTCACTAATACTTTGGCTGTTTTTATTAAGGCTTGCGTAGCGAAGCCTTTATGTGAATGCTATGTCCTGCCGGCTGACTGGCTGACTGGCTGACTAGCTGTCCGTCCGAGCGATAACTTTTGAACTGTTGCACTTTTTAGAATTCGGTTCTTGGGGTCACAGACTCAGCAAGTTTGGAGATGGGCCAATTATGTCACACCCCCTGGGGGGTAGGGTCAAAGGTCACAAATTCATCTATACTAACCCCTATCAACCATGGTATCGTTGGAAAGGTACTTACTAGGGCATTTCAAAACAATGATCAAAATGGTTCTGTGACACTCAGGTCAAACGTTATGACCTTGACAAGGTCATAATGGGGCAGAGTGAGACTCTACTAGCCCCCAACACCACAAAATGTCTCAACTTGCCCCCAATACCCCACGCCAGCCTTCGTTACACCCGTTTACAACAGTTTATTAATATGCGATCTTAGAACGTAACACTTTGTACTTTCTGCAGAAGCATGTTTAAGCCGCATTAGTTTATACTTCAGGTCTTGGAGTATTCAGCAAAACGCATTGCTACCTCTTTTAAAAACCTTGAGTTGAAGCTTTCCAAAACCTGGAATACTCATTCCATGATATAACTTCCAAAAAACCCTATCAAGCCCTAGAAAAATTACGACCGCTTCCTACTCCTTTGCCTCCATCTCTTTGCTACGATCAACATAGACATCGCCTAAAAATCCTTCCATAATATGCTTTATAATTTTCCTCTTACAAAGTCAGCACCATCCCCATTTCTTCAACGTCCGTAAAATAAACTTCCGTGAGCAAACCATGAGCAACAACACGTACAGAGAAACAAATGCTAATAAAACCACCTAACTATTGCAAATCTCTCCTTCACAGAAGAATGAGAAAAATTTGCATAGTTTTTTGGACCCGTTTTGGAGTCCATCCTCAGTAGTAATAAAGCATGCTCTAGACTGGAAGACTGGATGACTATTTATTAGTAGTTTTGTTCCTATCTATACAAACTAATCTCCCATCTGCTACATCACCATCTATATAATAAATTAGCAACCTCTATCAATAACCCTGAGGAAGCCTTATGTTACTTATTCAAAATTCTTAGCAATACCAATTGGAAATAATCCTATAAAACATCACCAGGCTCATTGCGGGTGGCATGTAAAGAGAAAATAATAAAACGGGAGGTAACATAGCTTGCAATTTTTTCTATCCCAAGTTACAATTCTTTCTTCGTCAATCAATGTCTTTAAACTTGTACATTAAACCACTGGGATATGAATTTGATAACCACCCGCACAAAAACACGGTCTTGCAATAAATTCCCACTCACCACACCCCCACTAACCCTGGAAATAAAGCTTAATAGAAACAATCGCTTAATAAAATATTTACCGCCGCATAAAAAACTTCAGTCTTCGAATCCAATGTTTAAAAGACTTGTAAATTGATCGTGTACAACTGGACGAATTTATTATAATAAATAAATATGAAACACATATTCTCATTCCTGGACACGGACTAGAGATAAGAATCTTAGGGAAGGTCAGAGCCCTCCCACTATATTTGTTACAAATAATTAATAATAATATTAAACTTCGCCCAAGTCCATGTTCGCCCAGTTGTCAGCTATCCAGTTGGGAGGTTGGCATCATTAATCATTTTTACTAGTAAGGAGTTCTCCCGGCCTTTTTCTAACTCGCGATTTTTTATTTTTTGCAACGTGTCATCAAACGTACAACCATTGTGATCACCTGTAAGGGTTTATCTAAATATATTATAGATTCAATGCAAGAAATACTATTAAAGTAACACAATTTGCCTCGTGTGTTTAATAACTGGCATACTTAATTAAATAAAAGAACTCGAATAATCGGAATAAATTACCTCCTCACCCGGTTACAGGCATGCATATTATACTAGTTTTATCCAGCCAGCTAAATTAGCAAAGGGAGTAAGAGAAACTGCACATAATTTGAAATGTGCCCAAAGAAAGCATAACAAAGTAAAGGAGATGCATGGGCTGATTGTTAAATACATTAATCAATTTGATAAAAATCCATCAAAGAAGGGATTGAACTTGAGTGAACTTTATTTTTTATCCTAATCGATTAAACAAACTCTCCAAGTTTTATCCCAATTTTCACCCATGTTATTCGGCGGAGACTTACATGCTATAATCGGGAATAAATAACTACAGAAAGTTCCCGATACTACTGCTACCATTATAAACAAAACTCCCAAGAAAGCTAAAAAGCCCAAACTCCATTAATCTCCATAGAAAATAGAGCATTATAAAATTATTTACTACAATAGAAGAAAGGTTTTGTCCAAATCGTCCCAACAATATAAAAGGTAGACACGTTGTAGTTATTTTTTAAAGTAAATATTTAGTATCCTCCATAGAAAAAGCTGTAGTTCTTAAAAACTTCAACGGAATATAACACACGAGACTCCATCTCATCTTATCTTGTGTATAAGAGTGTATATGTTGTAAAGAGCCTTATGTTAATACCTACAGAAAATGCATGAGAAGCTCCCCGTATTATTATCCTACAAAATAATACAAAGTGTAAGGAATAGGTAGCCTTGAACTTGCACGTCTGGTCAAAAATCCATCAGAATCTGCAAGCCTCTTCATTATTTTTGCCGAGTTCTTTCTCCTCTTCTCTATACATTCAAGAAGGCATTGTGTTTAATAGTATAACCCTGGCTTCATTCAGTACTAATCTTGTAAATTTGTTTGCATACTTTCAGTCAGAATGGCTACTATATGATAAAACTGCTATTAATTTATTAACTTTCCTATACAATATAACTCTCCTGCACACAATTAATTTTCGCTTGAAGGGTGGCTTGGCTGGAGAGCTTGAGCTGATTTGTCTTTTATCCCCTGAAGAAATTTCAACCTCTGTCGGCATCTTGGAATACACCTATCCAGTTTGTTAGTATGTAGTGTATGTAGTATTGACATAAATAGCTAGAGATGTGTGGTGACTTCATCGAATTCACCTACAACCACTATAACTTTTTATTGACTATTCAATAAAAGCTGAAATCTGCAATCATAATTGAAATTGGATGAAAACTATAGGAGGATAGGGAGATCGATAGGTGTGTTTCAATAGTAGAAATGCATGTGGCATGTTTCCAGAGCCTTTTTATTATTATATCTTACTTTAAACATGTTAAGGATGAGCAGGTAGGTGAGTGGCAGTTCATTAGAGAAAAATTGCAAATCTTCCATACTTATTTCTACCTGCTGGATATTGCCTGTACCAACCTGTATCAACATCAGTAGTTGTGCGTACATTTTTTTATTAATAAAAACATCTCCAAAGCTGATCGATCCCAAACCCATTCCGTGCCTGTTTGACTCTACATATTAAAAGTGTTAACGAGGAATAGAGCTAATACCATTTCCCTAATGAAAGTTGCATTCTTAAGAACTTTTACGTGTTTATGCATTTCCGTGAGGTTTTTCATTTTGTGTGATGTTATTGAATTTGTAGGTTACATGCTAA
Organism: Hydroisotoma schaefferi; assembly: GCA_034682405.1. Lineage (NCBI taxonomy): Eukaryota > Metazoa > Arthropoda > Collembola > Entomobryomorpha > Isotomidae > Hydroisotoma > Hydroisotoma schaefferi. The sequence goes on along the minus strand of JAQFZX010002718.1, from coordinate 9,139 downwards.
AGCAACTAACCGCATATCGCTTGCGAAGATGTAGGGTTTTTTTTACGATAGTGAGGTGCCGATACTCATAAAATCCTGTATTTCATAAGCTCTACACCGTACGAATTTGTTACCTTTCTATCAAGAACCTGCCTTTCTTAGATTTCTGAAGTTAATTTTACTTTATACTTTGTGAGAAGAATTATCCGTTCATGACTTAGTGAGTTTGGAACAATTTTTTGATCCTGGATATGTTTCCCTATCCTTTAATAAGCACATCCTTTCAGGCGGGGTGGTTCTTCTCTGAATAAACCGTTGTAAACGGGCGTAACGAAGGCTAGAGTGGGGTACTGGAGGCAAGTTGAGACATTTTGTGGTAGGCAAGTTGAGACATTCTGGAGTGTTGGGGGCAAGTTGAGACATTCTGGGGTGTTGGGGACAAGTGGAGACATCTGGGGTGTTGGTGGCAAGTGGAGACATTTGGGATGTTGGGGGCATTGTGAGACATTTTGGGGTGTTTGGGGCACTGACAAATTTTTGAGGTTGTATGAAGTTGTCGAGGTTGTGGGTGCCATTTGGAAGTAGAGTCTACGTTACGACGTTAGACCAAGGTCAGTGGGGGTGCCCAAATAGGGTCGAATGAAGTTGTTCTAGTAGTGGGTTTAATTTGGTAGTAGAGTCTCACTCTGCCCCATTATGACCTTGTCAAGGTCATAACGTTTGACCTGAGTGTCACAGAACCATTTTGATCATTGTATTGTAATGCCCTAGTAAGTACCTTTCCAAAGATACCATTGTTGATAGGAGTTAGCATAGACGAATTTGAGACCTTTGACCCCACCCCCCAGGGGGTGTGACATAATTGGCCCATCTCCGAACTTGCCGAGTTTGTAACCCCAAGAACCGAAATCCAATAACAGAATTCGAAAAAGTGCAACCGTTCGAAAGTTATCGCTCCGACGGACAGTCAGCCAGCCAGCCAGCCAGCCAGCATGACAGAGCATTCACATAAAGGCTTCGCTACGCTAGCCTTAATAAAAAAAAACGCTGGATAAAAAACCAGGACGGGTTAAACTTCCCAGGAAGTTACAACACAGCCATGTTACTTTATTTAATTTCTCATACGAGCATCTGAACCACTTTCCTCTCTGACTTCAACTAACCACAAAAGTATGTATAAAGGAAAGGGGATTTAACGCCCGACTAAACCAAGGTTTTCATTGCACTTTTTCTTATCGTATTTAATTCATCCCTTAATAGTAGCTCCCTCTTAAATAATTATTATCTTTCCATACTAAAAATCTCAAGTTAGTACCCACCCTCTTGCTTATAATTCATCAGGGGAATTAAAACCGGAAATACGACTTACGATGTTTAGAGGTAGGGATTTTCACCATGCGTAAGTAATTAAAATACGCTCCTATATTTTCTTGGTTTACTCAAAAAAATAGTTACTATATTTATAGCTGATAAATGATACTTTTGGATTCATTTCCGAGTCCCACCTCTCAGCTTTCCCCTAGATTTTGCATAACTTTGATTCGGAATAATTTAACTGTTTATTATTATTACAACAACTTGACACAGGATCCTCGTTGCAAAACGTTCGTTTGAACTAGGAACAGATTGGATGGAAAGGAGAACAAGATTGCGAAAAGTTTCCTATTGCCAATTCCTCTTCATTTATTTACTCTTTATTATTACGAGGTGTAAACCTCTTCATGTGAATGCACTTTCACTCTGTCTGTCTGTCTGTCTGTCTGGCTGTCCGTTCGCGCGATAACTCTCGAACGGTTTAACTTTTTCAACTTCTGTTTCCGAATTTTAGTTATTGAGGTCAAAGTAGCACGTAACTTTGAAGATGGGCGATTTTGACCACGCCCCTCAAGGTCAAAGGTCACAGGTCATCAAAAGTTTAACTAGCAATTTCTACCAAGTGGGGTATCATTTTAAAGCTATTTGCTCGTAGACTTCATAACGCTACTTTAAATTGTCCTGGGACCTTTCGTTACAGCGCGGCAAGGTCAAATACGAAATATTCGAATTTCTCGATCGTGCTTTTTGCTAATAGTATCTAGAAGGTCTCAATTCGACGAATTTAACCCTGTTTAGGGCGCGTGACCTTTCTTTACCGCGCTACACAGTCACACATATAATATTCGAATATCTCGATGTCGTCTGTTTCTAAAAGCACCAACAATATCCCAATAGACATCGAGTTTAAACTACGGAAACACCTCGTGCTAACTCCGCACACACCGCGCGCTCACTCGGCACACACCGCGTACTCACTCCGCACACACCGCGCGCGCAATTGGCATTTAACGGTTGTTTACACCTCTTCGTTACATGCGTTTACAACGGTTTATTTTAGTTCAATGTAACTAGGGCTTCTGATGCATAGGAAAAACACATAGCATTTATCGTAAGATTAATAAATAATTAATGAGAAACAGGGTGAATAATGCGTGAAGCAGATATTATTTTCACAGTCAGTGGAATACAAGCAAGTAAAAACTACTACTTTACTGTTTGCTTTAAGATATTGCATTACTGTGTAGACTTTGAATAAAATAAATGCAATTTATTGCATCGCAATATCTACACAATAGTATACCAAGTACTAAGATAAATGGATGAACCAGTCTTGTACACAAGAGGTAATAAAAATGATAAGGATAAATCCTATAAAAATAATAAAATAGCAATAATAACTTCAAGCAATGTAAGTTTTTCAATGCAATGATTTCAGAAAATACAACTACTACTGCTATTATTATTATTATTATTATTTAATATGCTACTCTCAGTAGTCTCCTGGTTGGTGAACAAACTTGCTTCCAATTCCCACAAAACCTAATTAAATGATAACTCAGCGGCGGAAATAGTGTTGCCCAATGCAATGGAAACGATAGCAAAAAATAAAAGTGAACTGAACTACGACGAGCGTGGATGAGTAATAGTGCAATCGGAGGAGATTAATTGAAATGGTAAATAAATATTAACTAAATTATACACACAACTCAGTTATTTAACAACGCAATACTAGTTTCCTCAATTAGTTCAAGCTCAGGTCAGCAGGTCGGATAGAAGAAATGGGCTAAAATTAAGTAAAACTTTTCTGAAAAATTGGTTTCCCTAAAAGATTATTTTGGTAATAAATTAGCTATAATCTTATGCATAGCACACGATTCTAAAGGGCAGGTATCCTTAATATTTGCAAAGTTTTAGTTTCAAGAGTGAAGGGTATAAAGTATAAACATACAGACTTAGGACAAAGCCTTTATATTATATGAAGGTTATTGATCTTTATTGATTTGGAATATTATTATAAAATATGCAAATCAGTCATTACAAAGTTTGAAAAATGGGAGAAGGTAGAAATATATATAAGCACAAAGAAGATATGATTTACGTAAGAAGCATCAAATTAGGTGAAGTTTACTACAAAAAAGCTTTATTGATTGACTCATCACAGAAATCAGGCCAAATAAGATTATATTCTTATTAAGGTCTAAGTGTCTTAAAATCATGTGGTAATAGATCCTTTGATTATCTATTTCTTATGGGTTTATTTGCAGAAGCAGTAGTAGCAGTAGTGGTAGTAGTAGTAGCAGTAGCAGTAGAAGTAGTATTAGTAGTAGTAGTAGCAATAGTAGTAGTAGTAGTGGTGGTGGTAGTAGTAGTAGTAGTAGCAATAGTAGTAGTAGTAGTGGTGGTGGTAGTAGTAGTAGTAGTAGTAGTGGTGGTGGTGATGGTATTAGCAATGAGAAGGAATGAATATGCGTACCCATTTGATAAGTTTAATTGCCTGAAAAGTCAGACTTGCACAATCCTACTTCCTCTTGAATAATCCTTTCTTGTAAATCCTGTCCTCTTTTTTCAGGAGAGATAATTAACAATTCTACAGGGCAGCCAATAGTAGTAGAAGCACCAGTTAATTAAATACAGTAATTAAAAGAAGAAGAATATAGGAAAATCTGAGATATGCATCAGTAGTCTCATCCTCAGCTTTAAATGTGCAAGTTAACTATAGACTCATCTAATGAATTTATACGGGAACGGCTATTAATGAGTTTATTCCAAAATTTGGAGAACACTAAAATCCTGTAATGCTTGCTAAGAGTCCCATTCGGATAATGCAAAGAAGAGAATTACACATAAAAAACTGAAAGACAATTTCTGGGGGAGGAAAACAATAAGATGCCAATAAAAAAATCCAGGATAAAGAAAGCTAGACCAAGCCACAATTAGGTTATTGATTAAACTACAAGGTAAGATAACCCGTCAACTTTTCATGTGTAAAATATCAATCGTTGTCCAAACCAGGGCAAACCTTGAGCAAGTCCGAGCAAGTAGTATCACTTGAATAAAACGGTTCCTAACATGAAATCAATATTTAATCGATTAAAACTACAAAGACACAACAAGTAGGAAGGGAAGCGAGTCTAAGACCTTGACATCACGACATGACATGCCACTACTGAAACATAGTAATAAGTTAGCCAGTAAATTACAACTTTTAGTAAGACCCAGGCTACTTTAACTTGAGTGATTTAACCCTGTTTGCATGAAGGGGAATTTAAACAGAAGCAGGGGTTATTAAACAACAAATTCTGATAGATTGCACGACAAGATGGGATTTCATACTTCAAAACTTGGATAGTATCTGTATGACAGTGGAAGAAAGTATGGATTTCCGTTAATTTTTAATTGGCTAATTCAATAACATTTTATTAAATTTCCTAAAACTCCTACCTTACCCGGTTTCCTTTTATCCGTTTTGCTATGCCGTACTATTATTCCACTATCACAAAAAACATAATGTAGGACAAAGAGGAAGGTTAAACTTGGCCTAGTCAAGAATTTTAAATGGGAATCGATTTGGAATCGTTCATGAAAATTAACCTCTATCCTTGGACGGTGCAAACATATTATATAAATCATAAACGCATAGTATTTTAGACCAGTCTCCAGTTATTTCACTTGGTATAAAATTATACCTTGTTTAACCTTAGCACACAAAGCTTAGTATTTGATGTAATTAATATGTATGTATTGCGACAAATCGTATAGTCTATCGTCGAATTACTAAATCTTATGAATGAGTTAGACTGACGAATCCCTGTTGAAGTTACGAATGATAAGCTACCTACTTTCATACATGCAGATTCAAAAAGCTTCAACAATAGCGTCTTTTATGCACACGAAAATCAAGTTAATTGGGTAATTCTATACTATTCTACAGGGTTTTTTGGCATATCAGTCTACACATTTTTTAGCAAATTGAAGGCCGGATTTTGTAAGACTTTAATTTATTTAAAGAGGATTTACCTTTCTGTACATTAATTAACAGCTTCTGTTAACATCAACATTAGTAAATGTACTCTCCAAATAAAGTTTCTCTGGTCCGTACATCCCCAAATTAGAACCCGGACTACTATATGCATTGGCGAGGTTTTTATCGAACCAATCTACTGTTATGCTAGTACTAACTATCGTGTGACACGGCTACTTTTATTCAAAGAAGGCCATGATTCTAAGACTGGTTGAGTCTTTTTGAAAATATTGTCTAACAATAGTAATGCAAACTTCAACTTCAGCAAGTCCTTACCTATTCCAACAGGCAGATTGTCTAACCTTACTGAAGTATACATTGACTTCCCCACCTAATGTATTATGGTTAAGCCGAAACCTCCTCATTTATTATTTCTATAATTAGGATAAAAATAGATAATGACTTGACTTCAGAACCAAGGGAGCATTCGGGCATTCCATGATTAACTACCCGGGAGAAAGGGAACGACTCAACTCAGGGAACCACAAGGCCCTGGTAAGTTCTGCATAGGTACTACAAGTGGCTACACGCCATTAGAGGATATAGATGGACCGGATCTAATATTACTGCGTAAAGGATAGGCAATTTTTTAGTATCGGGAGAGGGGGATTATAATTTTCATTAAGTCTATCTATTTTCCTTAAACTGTAAGTTATTTTTCAAGGGGGCTAAAACCTCGAAAATCATGCAGGCTTTTTAAAGGGTTAGCATTTGTTGGAGACCTACAAAATTCTCCATGCATAGCCTGTCTTAAATAAGTAACACCTTGGTTGGTGGCTCTTGTTGTATAATCTCCATCTAATTATACGACAGAGATAGATCGTAGTTGATGGACCGAATCGGGTTAATAACCGTGAAACTCTCCTGGACGTAGGCAGGAGTCCCCTAATCCTCATATATAAACAATTCTGCCGTGACTGCTTAACTCCGAATGGCAATTCTCATTGACAACCTCATCATAAACCTTAATACGTTCTGGGTGACCAACCCTCAGGATCTTGAACTAATCCCAGAGGTTTACCAACAATAAAGACGGGTCATTAATTCTACAAACGATATGGGAGGAAATCTCGGTTTTAAGATGGGATTAAGGGTCTAAAAATCAACTCAATTAGCCAAGTCAGATAAGGTCCACTCGACCGAACGAGTAATTCTCCATCAATGACTCTACTTCTAATATACTTTATTTACCCTTTTTTGCATCAAGTCCGGTTAGAAATTAAAATTAATCTTGCGTTGTGTAAGGTTAACAATGAGGCGACAATGCTGAACTACATTTGTTTTGTTGACTTTTTAGGCTTGGAATAGCTTTGCTTTTAAGCAGTTTTTTTTATTTTCAAGTAAAATTCTTGTGTATCAGTAGGAGTAGGAGTAGCAGAAGTGATTTTTAGCTTAAAAATTTAAAAGGTCAGTCGTGCCTCAAAGTCCATCTTTTTCAATAAAGTAAAATAACGTAATGACACAAGGGTTGAGGGATTTATTCATAAAAATGATTAATTATCTGGTTGATATTTTACGTCAACTGATTTAGACAACTGGCTACTTTGAGTCTACAACTGATCCTTTTGAACTTGGGACTATCCATCTAGCTTGGGTGACCACACACAACTACTCAATCATCTTAAAGTACAGGGTGAACCTTATTAAAAAAACTACCTACTTGTCTTAACTGTGTAATCCTGTCCATTTATAAGGAAGGTTGGATAGAGAAGCAGTAAGTGCATTTGTCACTTGTCAATTATCATGTCAATTAGAGTTAGCTATTCTTCCAGTAGGAGTAGTCCATTCATGTAACTTAACATAAATAACTAGAATCTAGATCTTCTTCTTCAAGGCTTTATTATTCTTTACATGAACTGCAAAGATGTTTATTTCATGCAGAAAATATTATTATTAGGGGGCTAATCTAAACAACTTAAGTAAAATCTTCAAAAGTAACTTGTTTCAAAAGGTAGAACTCTAGAATAATAATATTTAAAGCAAAACTAGTAAACACTGAGTAGTACTTTCTCTTTAAACTGCAGTTCCGGTTATACTAACCCTGGGGCATGGGAAGCCACCGTTTAAAACTAAATTCTCTTATCTACATACCGTATTTCCCGATTTAATTCACCCGTTCAATTATTTCTTCAAATAAGATACGACTTGTAGCATGAAAAGGTAGTGGCGAATTAAATGGGGAAATACGGTACATGCAAAAAGCTATCATAAATGTATATCGGAACGGTAAAGGACTTAACATACATCATCATGGGGGCTTAAACTCTTGAATTACAGTGATAAATAATGGGTTTAAGTTAATAAATGCATGCAGATTCCATCCAGAATGTCAAAGGGTATTGAGTGAAAAATGATGAAATTATTTGAAGGAATATTCTTCGAAAGTCCACACATGGAACTTCCAACCATTTCCTTCCGTCCTCTAACTTTTAATCTAATAAATAAGTTGCACCTAGCAGTTGGTTCATCTTACTCAAGAAGGGAGCTGACCCTTGTGTCAGCACATTGACGAATCATTAATTATTCTCCAGTTTCATTCATACAAAAAAACACCCACCCCCACCAGCTAGCCAGTAGTAGAGGGACAACTTATAAATAGATCAAGGAGCTTCCTACTCTCTGCAATATGAAAATATATGGAGGATGCAACTTTTTGTAATTAACATTCCTAACCATACACCTTTTAAAACACTATTAATCATACCGTAAAGTCGAGACATAATAACTGCCGTTGATCTAAGGAAAAAAGATGTTTTGAAGCATGTTTAACATGGGAGAGATATCTGTTTAACATGTAAAGGATGTGCTTGCAGCTTAATTAACGTGGGCAGAAATATTTACGCGACTACTTTATTTGCATTAAGTACTCCTTTAAGGGCGACGTACGCTGAACTTACACTATTCTGAAAGTATGCCAAAGGGTGTAAAAATAAATTGGCAAACCGATTCTTCTCAAAATGATTAGTATTTGAGCAAGTTCCACTGGACGATGATGGAGGCTTCGACCATTGAACAGTATTTGACGAATGGAAATCCAAAACAAAAACTCACCTGTAAGTAAAAATATAAAAACAATTAGTTAACAACAATCCGTTACCTTTGGAACAAAATTATAATGCATTAATTCATTAAGCTTTCCTTCATATTTTGGGAGAGTTGTCTTCAATTCTTTCTATAACTAGTTAATCTCTACACAAATTTCACAAAAAATGTTCAAAGAGAGAAGGGAGACACTTATAAATCGAAGGATATGAAAAACAAATTAACCAATATTCCTATGAGCCTGAAAAACCCCTAGAGACAATCAAATGGCAATTTTTCCATAAATAAAATAGAATGCTTCGCTCATCTCTGCCTTCCATTCTTCTTTTTCTTTAATAAGTCATTAAAAGTAAAGTCTTGCTAAGTGAGGTGAAAGGGCCCAGTTGAGTAATCCCTAAGCTAACGATTATGATCATGGTTACAGTTATAAATAAATAAAGCCACCAGCCCAGAACGTAGCAAAACTCCCAAGTAGACGATATTAATCAAGTATTTCCAAAGTAGCGAGTACCGTATTTCCCGATTTAATTCCCCCCACCCGCCGTGAAATAGTTCCCCTCCGGTATAATTCCACACGGGGTTCGGGCCATTTGAAATAATAATTCCCCACCCTGAAATAATTCCCCCCCCCCCCCGAAATAATTCCCCATGGGGAAAAAATTCCTATCCCTCAAATTGAAGCTTTTTGAATAAGAGATATTGAATGTTTAACCGTTTTAAAAGAGGAATACCTAAAATAATTTTGAGAAGGGTTTTTTACCATAAAAATTTCGAATTAAT
>JAQFZX010002717.1:0-16896 GCA_034682405.1 Hydroisotoma schaefferi | reverse complement strand
AACCTAGTGACCATTACCAAGGCCTTAACCTAGTGACCATTACCAAGGCCTCAACCTAGTGACCATTACCAAGGCCTTAACCTAGTGACCATTACCAAGGCCTCAACCTAGTGACCATTACCAAGGCCTCAGCCTAGTGACCAATACCAAGGCCTCAATCTAGTGACCATTAATAAGGCCTCAACCTAGCGACCAGTACCAAGGCCTCAACCTAGTGACCATTACAAAGGCCTCAATATGGATGTAGTAGAAAAAGGCCTTAACCTAGTGACAATGACAAAGGTCTCAGCTACGGATGTAGAAAAAGCCCTCAACCTAGTGACCATCCCCAAGGCCTCAACTAGGGATGGAGAAAAAGGCCTCAACCTTGTAATAATGACAAGAACCTCAACCAGGGACATAGACCGAGGCCTCAACCAGTAATGACAAATGCCACAGTTAAAAATAAAATAGTGCCGTGACCGTGGGTCAAAGGATGCGTTAAGCCTTACCTTTTCCAACCAAACCCTTTTAAAATCCCTGTGATGCTTGATGCTGGCAATTCAATGCTATTCATCTTTCATCTACCACGCTACACCCTATAAATGTTGTGTTTTATGTACTCTTTCTTACCATACAGTTAAGCTTATGAGAACATTAAACGAAAGCCTTAGAAATTTTAATATCCCTTGTACCCTGCTGATGGTCATGGTTATAAGTAAGTGACCGTTGCATTAATGAGCATGCATCCCTCCATTCATCAGTCCCATTCTCCCATTTCCAAATAAGGTGAGCCCTGCATGCATTGCATATTCCATACCTAAGATATCTGCATTATCAACAGAAAGAAACACCATTTGGTAAAAGTTTTAAACTAAAATAATTTGCTTGGTTGGTTGATGATAACATATCTTTCATTGGAAGCACGGAAGCATGCTAAGTCTAACATTTAGCTGGATGTGCTACACAAAGTTCATGTAAAAATGATGAATATTACACTTATCATACAATTTTAGAAATTTTCCGGCTCCAAGCTATGGAGCCGGAAATCAGAGGACAATTATTCGATGATGTGAGCTAAAATTTAACCAGGGGGGAAGGGTTCATGGGTACATTGCACCCACTGGTTGTAAAATGTACCCCCTGGAATTTTTGAAAGGCCCTATCCTTAATATGTTAAACAGGCTCCGCTCAGCCCCTCCCAGCCACACCCCTTCATATCCTTTAATGCTATTTGCACCCCCTCATACCCCCTCGTGGTTGCGCCTAAAGATCATTTCAGGATGAAACTTAAAATAAGCCAAAAACAAAATAGAACCCGCTGATAGTACGTGAATGCATGATACGTTATGATTCATTCCATTATCATTGATTATGCACCTTTTTGTCAGCAAAACGGCAAAAGTAAGGAGCACCTAAAGATACACTACACTGCACTGGCAAGAATAAGATACAAAATCTTAATGCTTGAAAATGATATGCAAAAAAAAGTAGCTAAAAGAAAATACATTGTGGACTGTTAGTTGTAAGCAGCCAAAAGTGGATTAGACTGCTAGTGCCAATCCTTGAACTAACAACGATTATGTGATGCAGGCATCCGAATTCATACAGATTTTTACTCTATTTTAATAGGGATTCCTATGTAGATAAAAGATTGAGCAAGACGAAGGAATTGGTACAAAAATTATAACTGAATCTATCATGATTAGAATTAGGATAAGAAATTTAACATTTAGAAAAAATGAATTCCAAGGCTGGTTTGCCGAAGTTATAATGAACGAACATGACAGGGTTATAGTTTAATTCATGATTCATTATCTAACTTACAAAAGATCAGCTTACAGCATTTCATTCCTTGCAACTCCTGTTCAAGCCGGTGTTGAATAAGGGCAAGAACATGAAACTGCGAAGCTCTTATTAAGAACATTTCTATTTCTATTGCCAAATCAGTTCCTCCAGAAGAAGTAGTACAGAATTTAGTATACACTTTCAGTAAATTTACCAAGTCTGCGTAAAGTTATCTCCTCGTTCAGTCTTATCTTATAACTCACCATTTAATGAATTTCTAACACTGGAAATATCATGAGTGAAACTAAAGTAGAGAGCTTTTAAGATAATCTTCACATATTAATCTTACTTTTCCTATCTGTCCAAATCACAAGTAATAAAATAAAGGGCTCGTAGGGTTTTACAAAGAAGTAAAGTGTCTGAAGCGCTTAGTCAACCTAGTTATTTCAATTTTTGCATAAGTTTTGAGGTTGAAAATGGGATCTTTTTCTTTGCCATGCGAAGAATACCTTCTGAAATCCATTGAGATTGATCACTTGAGACAAGGTAATTTTGCATGTGTTTTTGCGGATTTCCTATGCAGTCTTGTTCCTGAACTTGTTTGCTTAGTGTGCGATACAGTATACGATGGGTTGAAGTTTTTACGGTGAAACTAGATATATTTATGGAAAGTTTTTATTCCGCAGTATAACAGGTTTTCTTAGAGTTTCCTTTGCCACTGGCACTGGGGGAAAAAGTCAACAGAGAGGATTTAAATATAAATAGGTTAACGTACATCATTAGACTAGTACAGAGACAATTACACTAATTGGGTCACTTTAAGGTTCCTAGAAAAGAGACATTAGTAAGTAATTTTAAATGCCACCATTCAGCATTAGTTCTATTACATATTCATGCATGAATGGTTTAGGGATTTAGAAGTGTTAAGATTGGCGTGCATGTATGCAATGTGTTACAGATAGCTGCATCGCGATGCATAATAGTTGTTGGTTTTAGACCTTCGTACAGCGTTTCAAAAACGAGTACATTGGATTGTCCAAATGTAAATGACAATTTGTTTACGATGGAAGTTTATCTGATTATTTATTAGTTTTCCAGTAGGACTAGAGTTAGAAAGGAAACTAACTTACACTCAATTTTTTCCTGATTTATATTTCTCTTGATGCGGATTGGAGATAATATGCAGTTGCAGTTGCAGTCTCAAGTCCCAGTTTAGCATGCTTGTTACTTTGGGTGGACATATTGGCATGATTTTTATTTTGACAAAAATGTAAATTCTCCGGAACCTACCTAGTTAAAAAGTAAAATGACAAATGTAAGTTTTTAAAAAGAGTGAGACAATGAAAAATAACTAAAGAGTCTAACTACAGACAGACCCCAACTTGTATTGAATTGAGGGAGTATAATGATGTGCATTTCTGTAGATTAAAATTACATACGTCTAAACCATATTTGTACCTACCGTATTTCCGGAAATTACTCCCCCCCCCCGGAATAACTCCCCCCTGCAAATGACCCTATTGAAAAATAATTCCCCCGGGAGAGAAATTTCCGGAAATAAGGTAATCTTTTGTACTCACAGCTCTGGAAACAAACCTAAAGGCATTCTTTAGAGAAGTAACGGTTACAGTTGCGGAGTGCCCGGACTTGAGGAAAGATCCCTTCAACTTGGCCACGGAGGGTACATCCTACAGAAAAGTTCATTCGCTACAGCAAGTAAAATTGCAAGCATTCTTACAATCTAATTCTCTAGTTTATTTTGATACAAAGGTATTGGGGGCGGAAATACAGCAATAGTAGACCTTGGAGGCGTCCCTTACCTCCTTCCTTTGGTCAACAGAACAAAGATTTACGATTTAGCAAAAGTTATTCCAAACCATCTTGGAAGAGACCAGTATCCTAATGGCTGGTACATTAGTGGGGCTGCAGCAGGACCTTGGCCGTCACAAGGGACTAACTGCGAGGTATACATAGCAGCTATTAATATTGCAAAGTCAAGAATTAATCACTACCATATGCATGTTGCAGTTGCATACAACACAATTATGTGGCTTTTAAACAACTCTATCAAATATGTAAATTAGATGGTAGTAAACCTGCAGATCGGAGAGGATGGATCCGTAATACATAATAAAAGTAAAGTCTCCAAAACGTCCCAAGGGAATGAGAAAGATTTAGACGTGAAAAATTTGGTGAATGAAACAACTTGTGCTTTACTTGCAAATCTGCTTGTTTCCGGAGACAAGGGCAAGGTAAAAAAGTTTTGAAATAGGAATGGACGTATGCGTACTTAACTATCAGTAATTGAATACATAGATTCTAGAAATAAAATGCAAAGGACGCCTGCTACCTAGCACAAACTTCACTTCATCCATTCGCGATTCCATCAACAAAGAATTTGGCACAGTACCAGTGGGGCTAGGGGGAATTTTTACTGTAAGCGTTTCGAAAACGAAGATACACGTTATGAGAGATTTCTCAGAAGTTCCTTTGAACAGCGATGATGATGTTAACGAATGGTTAAAATTCTTCAAAGTGGATCCACCTTTTCTATGCCAATCAGTGCTTGTTTCTACAGATCCTGTACGACTTGAAAATCCCGTTTTCAACATTTAGTTTTGCATAGAAATACTACAAGAAACCAAAATAATCTGGTAATTTCTTTTAGGGTTTAGACCTAAGGGTGGAACATTCGCATGGCTGGACAATTAATAACGGTAAATTAGACGCTGGCCATTATCACTATGACGTTGAGCCTGAAGATGCTGAATATCATGGAATATATGCGGTTGCACAGAAAATCATAAGGATTGATAGACCCACAGAGACGCATAGCATTGGAAGGGATTGAAAGGAAATTACTGAATAAAACTTATAAAGAATAAAAAGTCAATTATATTTTAAAAGAACTTTAAGTAGTGTTCGAAAAGCAAATATATATTTATGAATTATTATTATAACTGCAATTCAGCCTGGTACAAAACATCTCCAACGTGAAGTATGATTTAGCAAGATGTATGAGAAACTGACGATGCTTCAAAAAATAAAAAGCAACACAACTCACAATTGATATTTAAAAATACATTTCAATAGAGTCAAATCAAAGCATATTCAAAGTTTATTCTTATTTATTGTTCATCATTTTACGTAAAAATACCTTTTTATGTATAACTTTCAACTGATGTATAAGCCACAGATTCAATTTAATTCTTGATTTTCTACAAATTCCGTTTCCTTACATAAGAATCAAACGACCGTTTAACACCGAGAACCTTATTAATTGCATCACATCACAGACAGCTTATCATTGTCAAAACTTTTTTAAACCCATTTCCTAATTTATTTTGAAAGCACAGAGGAAGAATTGTATTAAAAATATAAGCCCTCTACAAACGATTGTTTTTTAATAGCTCCATATAGAGCGTGCTTACGATTTTAAACTGTAATAGACCTTTCTTTCTCATAAAACTACGTAGTCTAGAGTAAATATATTTTATTATTAAATATCAATAAGAATTTATTACAATCTTCTTCTGGAATTCCGAGCACGTCGTACTATTCCAACACGCTTGGCGTTTTTAAGCCCTTCGCCAAAACTGGCTTCATTTACATTCCTAGCTGATGGCACTTGAGTGTTGGGATTGGCACTGTAAATGGAAGCAGTGGGAAACTTCATCGTTAGCGGAGACTGACTCGAACAACTTGCTTGTTGAGCAGGACAATAAGGTACGATAGCGGGTTGTGAGAAAGCATTTGCAGAGCAATCGGGATAAAATATGACGGGTACATTTGACAGAACTGCTCCGGGGATTTTGGCGTAGTCTATTTCGGGTTTGGATGGTCGGGAACAAGAATCGCAACTAGAGGAACAGCTAGACGGCGATTCCTCCGGGCTTGCCTTATAACCTGGATATGGTTTCCCGGTTGCCCTTTCGCTATCGTCAGGATAATTTTGTTGAGGTTGGTTAGTTGTGGGCCTTTCTTGATTTGACCCGCTTTGATAAGGCTTACGACCGACGTCTCCTGCGTCTGTAAAAGAATAAACAGGGGATTTTATCTTTCACATTTCTACCCCTGAGGGTATAGTAATAGTTACCTTGTGTCGGAGCTCTTGGTCCTGGCTTTCGAGTAAAGGGTTGAGAACCGTTTAGACCGATGTTACTCTGCTCCCGAAGTTTGGAACCCCCTGGCCTTCCTGGGTATATTGCTGTACTACTGCCGTCAACTTCTTCTAAGCTCTGCTCATAAGAGGTTGGGCTGCTTGGATTATTATTTGGATTGGAAAACCTCGACGGAGTATTAAACTGATTTGATCCTCTGGATGGGTTATTTAAGTTTGGATTTTGATTGGATTTGAAAGGCTTATTCTCTGTCGGATTATTATTTCCAGGACGCTTACTGTAAGATGCGGGATTGCTATCTTTCACTGAGGGAGTTGATGGAAAGTTTTTCTGGTACTCTTCAGAAGAAGCTCTATTGGAAGGCACAACGGGAAGGTCTCCGTTATTTGTTGAGTATTCAAGTTGGGGTCTTGAGTTTGGTTTAACCGGAGTTGGGGCTTGAAGTGGAGGAGAGTTTCCAGGTTGCCTGGAGGAACTGGGACTGGAAGCCGGTCTTGGAGCTTTGGCTGATGCAGGTTGAAGAAAAGGTCTATCAATTTTGTTTCCAGTTGAAGGATTTGTCACGGTTTGAGGAGGTTGGGATTGATTGGTTAGAGCTGGATTACGATTTCTGTCGTTAGTCTTCAAAGGTCTGTTAGGATAAAGTCCAACAGTAGAGCCTTCTCCGTATCCTGAGTAATCTTCTTCAGGGGTCTGGGTTTCCTGAAAAACAATGGCTCCATTTGTGCTAGGAGGTTCACCTAGAAATTATACAAGCAAGGGATTCGAAATCGTTATTATAAAATGGTTAAAATCATAATTTCAGGCAACCAAATTTCGTATAAAGGAGCACATTTAAATTATGGTTACCTGTATTTCTATTAACACCAGTTATTCCATTGGTATTGACGGCACGATTTCCAAGGCCAGTGTTTCCCACATTGGGCAAACTACCAGGACCTCCAATACTTTTAGGTACTGAGTACTCTGGACCATTTTGCCCAAATGCTTTTACAGGACCACTTGGTCTATCATCTCCACCAGGGTTACCTATTCCACCAGATCCTCCAGCATTTCCAAGTCCTCCAGGCCCTCCATAATTTCCTGGTCCACCAGCTCCTCCATAATTTCCTCCTGACCCCGACCCTCCAGAATTTCCTTGTCCACCGGCTCCTCCAGAATTCCCTCGTCCGCCAGGTCCTCCAGAATTTCCAGGTCCTCTCGACCCTCCAGAATTTCCTTGTCCACCGGCTCCTCCAGAATTCCCTCGTCCGCCAGGTCCTCCAGAATTTTCGGGTCCACCGGCTCCTCCAGAATTCCCTCGTCCACCGGCTCCTCCAGAATTTCCGGGTCCACCAGGTCCTCCAGAATTTCCGGGTCCACCGGCTCCTCCAGAATTTCCGGGTCCGCCAGGCCGTCCAGAATTTCCATGTCCACCAGGCCCTCCAGAATTTCCGGGTCCACCAGCTCCTCCAGAATTTCCTCGTCCACCAGCCCCTCCAGAATTGCCTGGTCCACCAGGGCCTTCAAGAGTCGTAGGACCACCTGCACCACCGAAATCTCCGCTCCCCGGGTTTCCAAGGCCACTTGGGCCTACACTTCCTGGACCGCCCGGGTTTCCTGTACCACCTGGAGCACGAACGTTAACCAAACCTCTCCTGTTCCCTGCATCACCTAGACCAGCGCTATTTCCTGACCCTCCGCGACCTCCAGCGCTAGCATCTCTAAATCCAGCTGGTTTTGCAGATCCTCCAATTCCACTACCAGAATCTCCTATGCCACCTTTTTGTAAAAACAATGAATATAAAACTGTTCAGAAAATTATGCAGCATTAAGCGGTCATGAGAAAAAAAAATAACCTGCCCCGTTGAGTCCTGCTTTGCTTGTGGTCCCGGCTCCTACATTATTATTCAATTTATTAAAAACATGTCGATATTAAAAATATATGCAAACCAAAAGCATCATTAAAGCTTTTTTTAAGGACGTACCCAAGTTTCCAACACCCTTTTGTCCATTGGGTCCAACCGAACCCGTATTTCTATCTGCAAAAAGAGGGTACCCTTTTATTCCCTTTGCCCGATGCCTTAGATGTAATTTAATGATACACGAATATCCAAGAATGGTAAAGCATTTGCAATTAATAATGGGAAACGCATACTTGGAGATATTCCGTTAATTCCTCCACTGTTACTTCCCAATGACTCGCTAAGTAAGCTATTTGGATCCCTCGGTTTCTGACCTCCAGGAATAACTGCTGGAGTGTATATAGCAACGCTCTCAGCCGGAACTCTCGGTGCTGTAACCAGTTTCACATTTGGTCCATTATTTGACAATGAGTTGGTAAACGTAGGACGGGAAGGTTGCTTTTGAGTTGACCCCGTTCCTCGCAAGGGACCTAAAGCTGGTTTGGCACGAACAGATAAAGGAGCTGGGCCCTTTTGTCCCTGTTTGGGGCCTTGTGATGCAATCTGCTCAGCAAAGTGGGCACACTTGTCAGGGAAAACTAGCTCCGACCATGGAGTCAGCGTTCCCTTCATGTCTGTGGTACCTTCGGGGTTGTCTGCAGGGTAGAAGATTTCTGTAGCTTGTTCCTGCTTCACTGGCCTGTATCCCCAAGCGTCAGAAATATAGAAAGTAAGCTGGTTTTCATCGTTTGGGTCCAAGTAGCCGTAGCAGCCGTAAACAACGTTATCTTGCGCTTTGTTCTCATGATGAAACTGTCCATTTGGTCCGAACGGTTTTATGTCATATCCATAATTGTAATTACCTTAAATTTAATTTTCAAAAGTGTTATGCCTTTTTAACTATCATTTGCAAGCTCATGTAATTGAACTTTTAATGAGTAGAATGCACACGCATTTTATTTGCGTACACTACAAATAAAATGGTACTAAATGGTACTTTATATCATAGCACATTGCATTACCATTTTATGGTCTACATTCCAGGAAATGTCCTAGGTCATTTTTATTAATAGGTCCTTGATAATGTTTCCGTGAACCTTATGTAAATATGGGTTTAAAAAATTTGTGTTCACCTTCTTCGAAGTTTTGATTCAAATATTGGGTTTTATTGTGGTCCTGAATGTTAACCACAACTACAGTTCCATCCTGCTCACTATCTTTTTTATTCCCAACAACTTTTGGGTCTGCATTCGCTCCGCCGCATATTGCGCCTAGGACCATAAGCCATGAGACCTGCAAAAAGATATTAGTTTGAAAGTTGTGTCATCCACAAATTATCACAGGTAATCAAAATTCATCATGTCCTATATTCGCATTAGTGGTAGAGATGGGTAATGAGAGCAATTAAAATGTTACAATGACTGACTGCACCTAAGAAATCACTCATCATAACGCCCAGTCCATATTTTCATCCTACTAGTGTCATTTCAGTTGTAACACCCTATTATCAACACAAACATAACTGTCACTGGGACTTCAGTCATACAGATTCAAAGTTCTGGGACTATCATCGCCCTGTGAAATGAAGTATACGATTCTTAATGTTCCATCATAACCACGGGTGGGCACTTTTATCGAAGAGAAGTAGAGCTAGGCATGCATTCACTATATTGCCTCTGAAAGAGTCCCTACCAGTAAAAAAGCAATTAATTTGTGCTAACCTACATATTAATTTCTATTCCATTGATGTCAAGTATAAAAATATTCTGTTGCATATTCCTACTTCTTAAAATAAAGTAACAACATTAGCACGCTTCTGTCAATTGATTTAAATCGTTCAATATTACTACATTTAATTTAATCAATCAAGTTCGATCACCCACCATACCAGTACCAAACGGACAGTGTTGCATATTGTTGATCTGGACACGAAGAACCAACAAATGAAGATGGTCAACGAGAGCTATTAAAAAGAACTAAAAGTTGCAATTGTTTTGCTCTTGAATTCAGAGTACGGAACCCAGGAAGATAATGCATGCATAGTTGGGAAAAGTTAAGTACATAAGAGACTAATGATGAAGCAAGTTACATGAAAAATAGCAAGTAAGATCTTTATCAGAATAGTAAAAGTTGCCTCATAAATTCCTGAAGCCTCAGGTCACCCAATTCACTTTCAAGATCATCTATTCTTTTAATAATAGCATATCTCAATCAGATTAAGCTAAACTGCATGTTTATAATCAGATCTAAGACTATCGTCAATAACGGAGCGGTGTCCCCTACAGCCATTCAAAGATAATACATATTTCTTCATTGTGTTATCAACCACAGACAGAATGAACAAAGTAACTCTTGCAAAGGTCATTAAAAACAGATCAAGCATCTTTTCTGTCAAGAGGAACTATGGAAATCAATGACTAAGTGGATGTAGCTTTTGTTTATCCATTCCTTATCCATATCTTCATTGAATCACTTAATTTTTACTAATCAATAAGGACTTGATGGTGCTGATGACCATCAATCAAGGTTAAGAAAATAACTTGAATAAAAAGAGATGAGCTTGCAGTTTCAATTTCGATTTCAATGCCGTGCCGTAATCTTCGGAATGGTAAATTTTAAAGACTCTAATGTGTTTAATTATAATTTAAGTGATCTTTATTTTCTTTTTTCACCACTTAACAAATATCCATTATATTCCTAAGGAAGTCGGAACTTGCTTGGTAAAATATTATAATTATAATTGCCATTCACATTTTCCGATAAGACCATTTCATCGCTTTGTTCTCAAAAGGTTTTTCTGGTGGTATGCAGGACTAAACGTTTATTTGAAGGCATTAAAAACTAATGACACATAAAGAGGGCAATGATCATGATGGTTAAAGCTCAGTTAAGTCACCTCTACTCGACAACAACGAAGGCCGCTCAGTACGAGGAGTTGTTCGAAAGGTACTTATCATACACACACATATCTAGTAGCTATTAATTTGTGCAATGTAAGACGTCTTTACAGGTCGTAACAAAGAAAAAGAGTTGATTTTAATGTGAATCAATTACAAAATTAAACAAATTAAAAAGTTATTATTTATTTATTAAATAATTAAATAATTTGCATAAATATTGACTTCATTGACCTTTAAAAAGAAGACGGTATACTGTACCTAAGTAAAGCTTTTCTTACCGGCGCAACCAATAACAAGCATAATAATTTCACATCTCCATCTGCATGACCCTTTTTGTGTTCAATATTAGAGCTTATTTAAAAGTATTTGAATAAAGGTATAATTTTAAAATACAGAGATGAAATGAAAGAAGCCTTCAAAAGTCAAAGGAAGGATAAGAAGGAAGATGAGACTGCGTATTTGTTCAACTGGTTTTACATTTATGTAGTTTAGTAATTAATTAGTTTAGCATGAAGATGATATCAGTGATAATGCTGTTCTAGGAAAGTGACCCGCTTGTTTGCCTTGCAGTATCTGGAAATGGCAATTGTTTGCCTATATATAAAGATGCACTACTGTGAAGTGATGTAATGTAGGTGATCTAAAGGATTTATGTGATCATTCAGGACAAACTTACTAATATGTAATACCTAATGGCATTGTAGAATTAAAGCATCGGAAAACAATACACGTTGGTGACCTTTTACAATGCGTGAGCGGTTCAGAATCCACTACTAACCACTTTTACTAATTCTGGCTAAGGCTCCATTCAGAAAGGTAAGAGTTAAATTATGGCATGAAGGAAGATGCAACTTTAGGCAGTAATGACCGGTTTTCATAGTCCTTTTATTACTATTATTATTACAAAGACAAGATGTACCTCTTTCTAGTATTATATTTTGCATGACCTCACAACTGAAGAGAGTGGTGGATCTCCTCAAAATGACAGTGCAATTGCAATCAGAACTAACAACACCTGAATAGCTCTTCAACGGTCCATGATGTACCAATTTGTTATGATGAGCTTTACGCCCATCTTTGGAAGATTTTATGCAGCAATTTGTTTTATTAGAGGAACTCATTTGACTGTTGACATTGCATTTATGTGCAGATAATATTAAAATTCAGTATACTGGAATTCCGTCTCAATGCAACTTTCTTTGTATTGCATGCTAAGTGTTCAACTTGGAGAACCAAAAAGAAACCTTTCTCAGGCACAAGGATAGATGTAAATCAGTAAATCTATTTTTCACAAACAAAACCAAACCAACGCAACGCTGTCAAGTATTGAATTGCTGCTAACCTTCATATTACACTTAAGGATACAAGATTCATGCAACTGTGTCTCGTTTAAGATGATTGGATTAATTATCTGCTAATTGATAGTTACAGTAGTTTGAGGAGTATCATTATCTCAATCCAACATTATTAATTATATTATTAAGGGTGAACAACGTTAGTAGAAATGGCAAATAATATTCTCAGTAGAAGTGTGATTCATTTGTATTCATTGAAAGCAACTCCTTTCTTGTTTGGGTTGTTTATAAATAGAGTTCTACGTTTTTACATATTCATGTTCATGCTAGAAATGTGGACAGACAAATTGCTTGTCGTTCTAAACGTATTAAGCCGGCTAATGCTATTAGGGCTATAAAGCGCAAGTATCGCGTAGTTTAAAAACTGAATTCAGACTATCAAAATAATAATTTCAATTTTAAAGCAATGAGACTACGCAAGCTCTACTTCTGAGAGTTGTGATTTAACTCTGCGAATCAGTATTGTGTGGGTTGTTTAATAAAGAGACTTGAAATGGGTTGACCCCGTTAGGCGGTCACAAAAGATCCTTAGTGTTTTTATACTAAATATGGTCTCACTTCACTAGTGGCTGGAGAGGTTACGATCAAGATCAATAATCTCAAGATGCAGACTGTTTAAGCTAAACCAGCCAGTTTGAATTCGAATTCAAAGCGGAAGTAGATTTAAACCGTACAGAGTACCAAAATTCTACGAACGAATTTCTAAAATGCTGCGTTCCTTTTATTAAAAATAAATCGCATGAACAAGATCATTAAACAGACTATAGCTAGAAAACTATGAGGTTGTAAGAATTGCTCATAAATGACATTTAGCTAGCAGAAAACAAGGAATAGAGTTACGCAAAACACTTTTACTTGGTGCTTAACTACTAACACTATTCCTGCAAAACACCCGAATGCGCCTATCTATCGCCTAAATGAACTTTAGTATTGTGTATAACTTATAAATTCTGCTCCGAATGAGACTATAAGCTTCACGAACATTTTGGAAAGACAATTAGATAAGAGCAAAAAGATCAAAGGACAGATTTCAATTGACCTCCTGTCATGTTCTATTATTGTCTTTATGAAGCTCTGCTCCACATGGGGTTTCCTGTACTCGTCATCCTAGTACCTTTTTCCAAGATTTATCGTTCCGTCCACAACAAGCATATAACCTTTTATTGATCTGACATGACATACTAAAGGTACGAGCTTAATCATGCGGATTTGAAAAAAAACAGCATCACTTTGTACAAAGGAGTAGTAATAACAATAAGAATGGCATTAAGTAACAGTAAAACAATACTCGCTTTGTTTCTGCTCTCCTTTACGTTGTATTAAAAAATAAAGCATACAGAACCACTGAAACCCACGACCGCATTAGTGAACTGTTGAATATACATGTATTAACGGCGGAGCCTCAGCTTGCTGTTTATTACAAACTACTTCTTAAAATAGCTACCTCAACGTTTTTCTTGTCGAGTAAAATTTCTTGGTTTCTAATGGATGAGAACATACTCACCTTTATCATTGAACAGTTCAAAGTTCAAAGAAGTTGTAATTTGTAAAAGGTCTAAAAAGCAAAGTGGAAATGGAAGTCTTCGATCGAGTAATTTTTATTTCCAGTACAATTCATTGCAATCGCCATTCCAGAAAAAAGCATCTGTCCTTTTAATTTCCTCTTTATCTCAATTTAATAATTTATCTTCCTTGGCAGAAACCTAAGGTCTCTTAAATCTATGATTTGAATGGGTATGTACAGACGCTTTTTTTAATTCTCGGCGTAAGATCTGTAACATATTTTTAATCTAAAAGAAACCCAGTGCGGAAATGGCCAAATATCTCATACACCCAAAGCGTCCACTACTGCGAAGACAGAATTTGGAGTATTATAGCATAAATTTAACTTTAAATATCCGTCTGCTCCTAACTATAGAAGTCTATAGGCTAAAGAACGACTAAACTTTCACAATGGCGTATTGTGATGTTTATTATGAAGGCTAATGTACCCGACCCGAGTGATAACTGACAATAATAAGGTGATAATAATTATTTTGATTACTGACAGCCCCATTTAAATCTAGCGATTGCTCAATCAAAGTTACCTACAGTATACGTACACGAGCTTGACACTCTCCAATATTTTTATCATCACACATTCCACTGCTTAAAACCGTGTATAAAAAAGCTATATTCCTAAAAGAAAATGTCTCATGCAAAGTTCCACCTCTTGGAAGCAGTAGTAGTACGATCTCCTATTTATTTAAAGTTGCTCCCTGAAAGCGTGTACATTTAAGTTTGAAACACTTAAAACCTATGCGCCTACCAGGAGCTGTCATTGTCCATTTGACGTTAGGCATTCAAAAGGAATCACGCTGTGGAGGACTGGCTCATTGATATGCGAACGACGATTCAGTTTCAATTTCCATTATTGCATTTGATCAATAAGGGACCATATTGACAGGAGGAAATCAGTGAGGCGATATTATTCTGTACGAGTCAAGTCCAATTTTACATGATTGTGTACCAACTAATTTAACACGTACACTCAATTACTATAAGCTATTTTGGTAAATTATCATGCATAATTGTACATATTACAAACTGTCTCGTTTTTAAATTAATCGTTTTTTGGATTGTGTATTTATATACCACTCTTAATGCACAGGTAGCTAGCTACAAATGTAATGCAGTTTTCTAGCTGCCGTTCAACCTATAAGAATAATTCTGATCAATGGATTTGAATTGTAACTATGAGGGGTACACAACTTTATGAAGTAACTGACATTTATTTTTCAAAACGGTTGCAAACCTAGAAACCAGACAAAATGCAATTCCAAAGTGTACGATGACTTAACTATTGCACTGAAAAGAGTCATATTACCTAATAACTATTGACCCAGCGTCATTGGTTAGAAGGAACACATAACTTTTGAATGCTGGATGATTGTAAAGTGTTTTTAATTACTGCTGTAGTAACTAATTCAAGTAGAAACAAATGTTTAGCCAACGTCGCAATCTCATTGCATGAATTACATTACCAACTATTGTGGCTTGTGAACGAGCCTATTTCTCATTCTTACTTTTATAATTTGCAAAGGAAGGTGAGCTGTATTAGTAATATAACGACGCTTATTTACTGCGCTTCCCCGACCTCCCATTAATATCGGGGTTACTTATTGTTGTGTACTACCAGAATAAATTACTATAAAATTCATTCATGTCCTATTTTCAAATGTTATGAGGTGTAATTCATGCATGAATATAGGAGAATGTTAAAAAGTGAAGATGCACCCTATCGAATTGGACTGAAGTTAAATGAAAAGATAATGTCATTTTTAGACTCGCCTTTGTAACATAAGTTGTTACATGCATTTTTTTCTTTTTTGGTACCTTGTAGGAATTGACGAGAAATTTAGCAATTGTCTATGGGTTACTTTATTTTATCTTCCGATATGTATAGTTGGCAGAAAACTTTGTTTCAAGAAGGTTTCTAAAGTCTATGATATTTATGGATTAAATGAGTACGGGTGTCTTAAATGCAAAATGACCATGTATACTGAATAGCTATATTTTTTAGTTATTAAACTGGGCAAATAATTAAAGTATAAAAGTCCCAAACTGAACTTTTGTCTTGCGATTAACTTTTCTGTAAAAAACACTCATCAATGCTTCTAATAATGAATATTTAACTAACAAATTTCCATTAATTCTCACTTAAAAAGCAAATATTTTAAATTGTGTTAACATCATTAATGTCCTGTTCTGCTGTCTAGTCAAACGATCAGTCCATTAATTATGCAACATTAGCATAGAATTTATTACCTAGAATTTTGGAAAGATGCCCGGCCGGAGGTCGGACCTATGTCTATGTCTCTTCTGAGTCTTATACGGAAATCATGACAAATCCTGACGCAGCAGTGAACAAAATCAAGCTTACCATGCATTAGCGTACCATTACAGCAGTTGGAATATAATAAAGGTTAAAAATCAAAGTTATATTATTTGTAATTAAGATATAAAGAATTACGTTGTCCAATATAAAGTGTTTCGCTATAAAAATATTTTACATCTGAGAAGGCCTTTTCCAAGCCATCAAACGAGAAATATTTGGAATTAACTGGATTCAATTTATTAAAGAAATATCTTTCTGAAATTCTGCTTTGGTAATGTTTAGTTAGTTTGACAGTATTTAATTACCAAGGGATGTATCGCAGATGCTCACTTTATGATCCGTTTGACCACTTTGCATCTGATCGTGTGAGTAAAATTTAATGTTACACTGATTGAATCGGTGGCAGCCAAAGCCATTTTTAAGACGCTAATGCACAAAGTATTACTGGTCATTATAATTTCATAAAATTGCCAATTTCAATCATCAATCAAACGCCTTTTATCATTCATTATAAAAGTTTCCGTTGTGAATTTGAAGGTACATAAAAAATCTATTTACTATAGGCAATTCTAGCATAATTTTAAGAGAGAAGACTCAGAAGATAAATTGTAAATTTTGTAACCTTCCGGAGCCTGAAATACTGCAACATTTCATTCACATCACAAGTGTCAAATATACGAAGGAGAGAGAGGAAACGATATTTTCCTCGAAGAAATTCAACTACCAACTACGACCAATCGTCAAATCTCAGTACATGGAATTGGAAACAACTAATAACGTAGTGATTTTTGTATCAGAGCTACCTACTCAGAGACAGGCAAATACTTATAGAGGAAGAATTTGATAAACCGTATTTCCGGAAATTACTCCCCCCCACTAAATTACTCCCCCCTGGAAGAAAATCCCCTTATCCTTTCCATGTTAAAAATTAAAAGTCACCCTATCTTCCCCATGTTAAAAATTAAAAGTCACCCTATCTTCCCCATGTTAAAA
>JAQFZX010002716.1:0-16917 GCA_034682405.1 Hydroisotoma schaefferi | reverse complement strand
TTGCTACAGAGTGGTCAAATTAGAAAAGCGGGGTTGCTACAGAGTGGTCAAATTAGAAAAGCGGGGTTGCTACAGAGTGGTCAAATTAGAAAAGCGGGGTTGCTACAGAGCGGTTAAATTTGAAAATCGGGGTTGCTTCTGAATGGTACAATTGGGTAAGCGGGTTTGCTATGGGTTCGGTCCCAAACTGTTAATATCAAATCCGGGGAGTGATTTCTTATGGAAGTTCGGTAAGTAATAGGGTTGAAAAAGATCGACCCTGGGCGGTCCATTTCTGCTCGCCTGGTTTTTAATCCTGCTTATCTTTACCTTCTACATCCATAGCTTCACTTCTATCACACTGTGGTCATTCATATATGTATCTCTAAGCCTCTGTAGTATAGTGGACTCGGCACGGGTTTCTATCAGAACACGTAGATGTGCCCGGGTTTGATTCTCTGGAGGACCCCAGGTTTTAGTGAATCCTACCTGCCTCGGTGTTAGTACGGGATGGGTGCTTTACGGGTATGGGGTGCTTCTACACGTCGTAGTTTACTTCATGGGGCGTTAGATCCGCACTTGATGTTTACTTCTAGGCCAGTGAAGTCCTCTCAGTGCCCCATTCTCTAAGAGAAGAGTCACTGGTGGGAGACCAGGTTAATTAACTTGAACCAGGAATGACTAGAAAGGCAACTTTACTTTACTTTACTGGTATGAACAGTTTGGGACCGACTATAATATCGAGGATCATGTACGTTTGGCTACGTAATTAGCTTTCCCTTTCGAATGAAAAACCTGCACCCCCACGAGCTTTGCCTAGGAACATGTTATTAGCACTCGCACTGTTCGGTAGGATTGCTTGTGCTTACCTTGAGCACGAGTTTTAGGAATATACTATCATCATCATCCTAGTGGAAACGAATTTTAGTAGTAAATTATGTTACACAACCTCAATATCTTTGTTACTTTGGTTGTGGTGGAGGCTACTATATAAAAGAATAACTTGTGAAGAAGAGAAGCGCTAGATGTAAAAGTTGTCTGCAAAGTTGCACCAATGTTTAGAAAAGGTGCATCAATTCACTTTATGCATAAGTACGACTGCATAGGTACGGCATAGTTATGAAAATCCTGTTTGTTATCCATGAATCATTAAAAAAAAGCAAGCTAGAGCAGGGAATTTTTTCAGTCGGCTTCCTTAGCTTCACTCCATAGCTTGCATCTTCGCCATACCACCATCTTGCTGGCTTTCTGGTGTTATCGATGATCACCCGTAATATCTAATTGGGTTGGGAATGAGAAGTGACATAAGATCTTTTTCCAACATCTTCTTGAGAGGTTAAACTTGTTCCACCACTTTTACTCTTTCCTTCTTGCAACAATCTGCTCCTAGGCATGCAATGCAAATGCAACCGTACGAAGTAACCGCATTAAATGAATTTAAACCTGTAAAAACTGAGTCAGTAGTGAATACATAGTCCGGTCCGGTATGCTGGTAAGGTTTTTGTATCCATATTTTCATTTCGAATCTCAATAATAAATAAAAAAAACTGGCTACTGACTATTCCAACTAATGTTTTCTACATGATGGCTGAGACTATCTCCACCGACTAAGACTAAACTAAACTAACTTTATGTTCTGAATTAAATTCCTTACCTCCTCATAAGATTTTAATCTCTGATATTTTATCTGATAGCTTATCAGATAAAGAAATGAAGTTTTAATGAAGAATCAGAAATTCCAGAAAAGGACCTTTCGATATGAGCTTAATAAAATATACATTTAAAATCAAAATGTTTTTGGAGTTAAATGATTGTAGGTGAGGATTTAAAGAACTACCGTATTTCCCGATTTAATTCCCCTGGGGAATTATTATTTCAAATGAATTTTTCGTTTAAGACCCAGACTTTTTGATAATTTTAGTAATTTTAATTGAAAGTTCCAACAAAAAATAGACTTTTTGAACTTTTTTTTGCTGAATTTGTCTTTCAAAATGAAAAAATTAAAAAGCCGTTCCGAGTAATTCATAATTATTTTAAAACTGAAATTGAGTGAATAAGAATATCCAATTAAACTAAAGAATATGAATCGTTTTAATAATAAAATTTCAGTTTACTTTTTTTAATGGCAATTTTAAAATACTAGTAATTTTTGGTTTCCTATGTGTTCATTTTCTAAAGTCGTTCCTTAATTGAATTACAAAAAACATTTCAAAGTTTAGTAAAAAAAATCCATTCTCTGCTTTGCCTAATTATAAATTAATTCGAAATTTTTATGGTAAAAAAACGCTTCTCAAAATTATTTTAGGTATTGCTCTTTTAAAACCGTTAAACATCCTTTAAGAAAGTTAACTTTCAATATCTCTTATTAAAAAAGCTTCAATTTGAGGGATCAGAATTTTTCCCCATGGTGAATTATTCCGGGAGGGGGGGAATTATTACTTCAAACGGCCCGGACCCCATGGGGAATTATTTCTGGGGGGGGGGAATTAAATCGGGAAATACGGCAATCTCTAGTAAACATCAGTGAAGTAGTCAAAGTACAAGTAAATACACTAAACCCTTTTATGTGTTTGATCATCATTCGGTTTGTATGAAGATATGCGCCTTAAAGGGACAAGTTTAGTAAATTGCTTTATTCAAATTTAGTTGAATATGCATCGTGAGATAAAATCAACTTTTCTTAACCACCCAACCCATCCTCTTGTAACCTTATGTTGCATACAGGATGCTGCTAATTCACTGTAATTATTTTTACAGAACACATTACCTTTAGCGACTACAATACTGTAGTAAATTATTTCACTAAAACTTGCATTCAGACCGATATTATTTGTTTTTAATTTTGAAAAAAACTCAGTGCTTGCTTCTACAGTTTTACTAAAGTAACTGCTCTAATTTCTCGTCAGTTGTATTAAAAGTTAATTTACTTTTAGTTAAGAAAAGCATACTTAAGAAACCGTAGTAGCAGTGTTCTATAGCTCTTTAAAACGTAATTGTCTCGAGCAATACCCACGGCATATACGCTACCCTAAAACATTGTCAATGAGATGACTTACATCAAGCAAACTGTATATTCTGCATATAAAGTAGTGAAATGAAAACAAGTTGAATGTACTCCTGTGGTTTGACTTGCTTTCTTCCATCCAAAGCTGGACTATTTAATTGCAATCCTTCATCCTAAAGTAGAGTCAATGAGCTTGTCATCAATCATTAGAGACATGACCTTCATTTCTTGGCTTGATGCCTTCTTCTGCAGTACTTCTCTTTGCTTCAAGATGCACGTCAAGAGCTTGCAAATTCTAGATCCATAAGTGCACTCATTCATACTTCATCATACTTCAGTTTGTGCTAAACTAATCGCCAAATAATATAATACCCTATAAGCTTCTTTATTAGAGTCAAACCAAGGAGCGAAAGTGGGTCGTCAAATCCGTGTTGTTCCGACTTGTCAGATGCTATTTCTATGAGTGATTTGTTCAGAGGCAAAGTCTCAAATCTTTATTTTGCTGTCTAACTTATTCAGAAAAAGGTCCGAAGACGTGAGGAGGATAAAGTTAGAACTGATGGTCATGAATCAAGGGTGAATGAATGCTCAAACTAGTGAAGATCCCTTATATCTATTATTGTATTTATTACTCTAAAGGACTTAAGCAGCTTAAACTACGAATGTCTCCTCTCACATATTGCTTTGCTATATACGCACAACCACCAATCAACTAACTAATATTGAAATCCTTCTGCCGATCCTTTAAAGCTAGGAAGTGCATTTCTATTGCACTTACCTGACTTTAAGTTTGGACTAGATGAATAGCTCAATGGAGTAAGTACGCATGCATGCATTCAATTCCTGTAAGTGAATTTACCAAAGAAACATAAATAAACGTTAAAAACCAGGACGATGAATGATTATTATTGTTGGTTCTTTTTCATCTCCATTATACATGAGACTTATAATGCACACCTTACTTATCTTTCTTCATTCATTACTCAGCATAATGGCAATATTATTGCTGTATAATTTTACCTTTTAACAACAAGAGTGAAATTATCTACGCATATGAAGCACAGAGATACAGAAGAGTACTTGCTAGAGTTATTCTGTGAATTAACTGATGCTGCCTTGCCTTCGTTTCATGGTGATTTTTGCGAGCTTACAATTTTATGTGAGGTTTAAAGGATTAGCCTGAGGCTCAGAAATGAAATTGAATTATAAAATATTCTAGAGAAAGAAGCAACTTCTAAATAAAATCTGCGAAAAGTGTCGACTTCAGTTTGTTGAAAAATATTTGCACACTGTAGATCACTGATGGTTAGACAGTTATTCGATCTATTGCAAGATTGATAATGGAAAGCGTATAGCTTGTCTTTGGAGGATGAAAATCAATTTATCAACGAATCCTTCTCATCGTGAAGACTCCTTGCTGATTTGGTTGTTTAGCTGAGACATGAGGTGTAGAAGGACATGAAACGAAGAATCGTCAAGATTAAGGTATATGTTACCTCTTCTTTCGTTTCTTTGGGATTAGTTGTATTATCAGTTTACAAGAAATAACGATGATCCAGAGAATATTATTTTAGTTCCAACCTTCCATTAAAACGAAAGATTTGGGGGTGAAATGAGCTGTTCCGTCCCCAAACTGACGAATACTATATGTCGTTGTCGTACCACCATTTTCACCGCATCTATAACTTTAATTGTTATTTTTTCGGCTACTTCTATTCTTCAGATTTACACCCTTTCCTTTAGAATATCAGAGTTCGTTGATTTTTTATTTTAAATTGTAACAAAATAATCATGAGGTTTCAATAGGATTGACTGATCTTCGCTTGACTGCTTATTTAATGAATAAAACGTATAAGAATTTCCGGTCACCTGTATAAAGCTCCAAATAATTGAGTCCGTCGAATTCTTCAGTAGAAGCCTCCACATAAGTAACAGTTCCAGAGATTAGTAGGCCTTGCCTGGATTTTAACACGATGATTGTTTATGACGGATATGGAGGCTTTAAATCATAAATGCTTATCTATAGGGTGGAAACTTCAAGAACCGACCAACTAAAAGTTGAATAACTCCATGAAACTTGGACCGATTTCATTTGTAGACTGTAGAGTTTAGATGCATAGTGTAGGCGGGTGTCCAGATGGAATTCTCACCTTTTGATGATGACGTTTCTCCAAAACTGTTCATTGGATTTTTTAAATAATTGAAGCCAACGAATGAGAAAGAAGATTAAAACTAATTTGTATCTCATCCATGACGTTTATTTAGACCCCTTGAGTGGTTATAATGTTGATGTCATTAAAATAGCGTTGGCCTTCATGGCTTATGGCAACTCCTATATGCAGATGTTCGATAACTGTATCTGGGACTTTAACATTAAAATTAAATGTACCGAAACAGTTTTTTGGTTGTTTGTGTGGAATAAGTGAATTCTTGTCTCAATTCTTATCCGATTTTCTAGATAAGATCATTGAGCAAGACAGGAGTATAATTTAGTGCTTTAGTTAATCTGCCTTTATATTTATCTTATTTCCAGTTCTAAATCACTGAGAAGTTAATGTTCGAGTAAAAGTTTTAAATCGCTTAACCATTGTAAAATAGGGCGAATTATAGTTTCTGAAACAGCGAAGTATGGAATTAATTTCAGCGTTTAATGAAACAATAAAATAGTTGTTTTGAATTCTTTTACTTCAGGTATTTTAAAATTGCTGATTTTTATAAGCAATCCCTGTTGGATATATTTTTAACCATTGCACTGCACTGTAAGCAATAAGTATTCTCAGAAGATATTTATACCTTCTATAAATGATAAATTAGGTGGTGGAAGGAAAGTCCCTAGGAAATGTGAACTCATAATTATCGTGCCGGACACCAGCTACTTAAATGCTAATGAAATTTCATTATAATTGCTACCAACCGTTTAATTAGCGAAATCAGCTAACATTGTCCCACCTGCCGTTGCGTTTATATTAATCGAGAGTATATTTAATTGATCGTTGCATGCACATTCCTTAGAACGCGGACGTTAAACCAAACAAAGCCTCCTCAGAACGTAGTAGCCGCAACTCAAAAAGTACGTGTACCTTCTACGACGGCTTCACTACTATTTAAAAAGTTACTACTTACTATGAATACTGAATACAGTCATACTTCAGACAATTACAGAGTGGACCAACAGCAATGCACGTTCATTAGCTTGCCAATAAATAATAGGACGTATGAAGATCATAATTCTAAACAATAGACCACACTGAGCTAAAGCAAACCTCACGCGTACTTGGGATACTTTTGCCTTGCTATATAATAATACATACTGTCTCCTCTTCTACACCAACCTCCTTATGAGCTTTGAAGATTCATACCTTTTATAAATAGAAACATCCTAATGAGCACAAGAAGACTATTCATTTGCTTGTCGCCGCAATAAGTCCATCTTTGAGTGGTGTATTGAATTTCTCATACCAAAATCGTCATTATAACTTTGTACAACCGTTCAACCACTACTACGTCCATGATAAATGATAATGTTGTAGCTAAGGACGGACCTCGTTACCGTTAATGGCCAGTTTGCCATTCAGTCCTGTTGCCTGTATATTCTTTTGATTTATAAAAGCCATTCATGCATGTATTCATCTATACATATATTAAGAGATGACCACAGATAGGATGAAATTAAGAATAGGTTGTTTAGCAAAATATTAAGATTTTGAAGTGAGTGTTCTGCATAAATTATATTGTATGGGCTGCATTATAGAACATATAGAGTCCAAGAGTCCTTAGGATAGGATTAGGATATGATTAAACAGTAATGCCAGTCAAATGGGTATGTTCCCGAGAGAAATTCTTCATAATGTCGTCTTTGTGTGAGTTAGCTTTAGCATGGGATATGCTTTTAGTATTCCATTATAACCCCAGAGTTTTTGATCATTTGTTGCATCGCTATCGCATCGGTCTAATCACTTCATATGTTTTTATTGCCCATTAAGTTATCCATATTTGTTGCATTGCAGACGTCCAATTGTAAGAGCTACTCGTTAATTTAGGAGATCAACACACTGAGTTTATCACCTTTTTAAGAAAAACGCGATTCCATCATCGATGAGGCATACCTAGTGATCTTATGCGGGCAAGTTTTACTATATGGGATTGGTATCCTAACTTTCCTGGCATTCTTCATTGTAACATAGATAAATTTCCCTATTTATTGACTAGTAGAAGTAAAACCCCAATGGAATCAGTAAGCTACATTTGGAAGTCACCAGCCTTTTTTGGCTAACTCTAGCTAAAATTGAGTTGAGTCTCAATCCCAACTGAAGTTGAGAAATAAGTCAATTCGTTTGTGGTTAATTAATTGTTAGTCCTGGCGAACAGAATGCAGCACCCGAAATAGAAATACATGTTTATCTACTCGCAATTGTCTACCCTCATGATTTAATGATAAAGTATATCCTACCGCAACAAAAGGGAATACAAATGCTGACTAAAGTGAAGTCAATATTGGGGTGAAATTTAAATAATGTGGGAAGAGATATTTAACACTTCGATCCTATTCTATAATCTTCAGTATTTAAAATGGATGTGATTCTATACCAATCTACAATTTTGCACCGATTATCCTCATTTTGGTTTCTAAAAATTGCTCTTTCAATTTTATAAATGATATCTTCTAATGGCTGTTGTACATTTTGACCTTCGACCTCAAAAAGGTCAAAACGCATAAAAATTCGCATCAAAGTACCCCAGCTAGTAATCCTTGACCGATTTTTACTCATGTTGGTGTCAAATAAAAGGTATTGACCTAGCGGTTGCATGTAATTGAAATTGGCTTCGAGGGGGTATACTAGAAAAGGTTCACACATTGTTCACATTTGGGTTTCGTTTAGAGTGGGTGCTCCACTGGACTGGTAAGACGTCGCTAGATTAGCCAGTTGAAACTGGCTTTGCGCGCCTAGTTGCATTATAAATGGGTTATTTTATCGACAACTTGACAATGTAGATTACCGGTTAGAAAAAAGACAGAGTGCTTTCAGCCAAAGAATAAAGGATAGTGCACTTGCGATTTCCTTTCCTGTGGGTTATTTCCTTCGGGGATAAAAGATATCTTTGAAGATCTACACATAAAAAACTGCCATAAAGAGAGGAAGAAACATATAAAGATGGATAGAACTTTATCATGCTTTACTGTCACCTGTGGTAGTAAAGAAAGGAGACGACCACTCGTTCCATCTTATTAGTGGATGATTATAATATCCCTAGATTGACGAATGCAATGGTTTGAAATAAAAACAGAACAGGAGGCTTTATGGTAGCTCCTAAAGAGCAGAAAAGAGTCCATGACAAGAGCCTGTTCCTCTCAAATTACAAAAGAAGCACTCAGTTGCTCTGACGATCTGAGCTTCTGAGCAAAATGATAATATAAGCAAGTAAAATTGGAATTACGACCTGAAAATGGTCCCCAGCAGTAACAGTATGCACGGTAGTAAAAAACGATACTCCGGATTCGAGAACTTAATTTGACACAGGGTTGGCCACCGTTTTACCGTTCTGATAAGAGTAGGTCTGATGGCTGATGTTGATGATGATGACAATGATGAGGGGGGACGATCATTGGGAGGATAATAATCTATGCACGATTTCGTTCTCAAAATCATCATTGAAAAAGCACACACAAGATATCTTTCATTCTCTGGCTTTAATGTTCTCCCTGATTGGAATCATGTCACATTTCATCTTGCCATTACTTTACTACGTACCACAGAAAAG
The DNA here is from genome assembly GCA_034682405.1 of Hydroisotoma schaefferi. NCBI lineage: Eukaryota > Metazoa > Arthropoda > Collembola > Entomobryomorpha > Isotomidae > Hydroisotoma > Hydroisotoma schaefferi. The sequence continues at coordinate 8,174 of JAQFZX010002716.1, read as the reverse complement.
TACAAGAAAAATAAGAAAGGGAGAAATGATGTTGGTGACACCTTAAGTCGTTTAGTACAATGGGATGATATTAGTGAATGTTCATAATAAACACAACTCTCGCATTAAGGTGTAAAAGACTTTTTCCTCTCCGTGGGTAGATTGATTTTTATAGTTTTAGAGAATATTTGTTTTCTACAAATTAGTAAGTAATGATAGTAATATAACATTAATTTTACTTCAAGCACTAGTTGGCATTACAATCAGTCTGGGAGGTAGAACTTGACCTTATATTGTACTGTAATTCTCCTAATTCATGCTTCCGACGAGTAGTAAACGATGATTCCGCAGCTACTGAACTTTCCAGTTAAAGTTTTGATGAATCAAGGTTTCAGCGGTTTTCTGGAGAGAATGACTGTTTCTCTAAGATTTTCATAAATTCAATGGATGTTAAAGTAATGAATAAAGTAGACAGGGATTCCTTATCAAAGGCATGCAAATGTTTTTTATGTGAAGGCTCTTCACTTTAGATGGCCGTCCTTTCTCGCCATAACTCTCGAGAGGTTATGTTTTCTGAAATTTTGTTTTCAGTTTTGGTTTGCTGGGGTCATGGCACGAAGAAAGTTTGAAGGTGAGCGACATCGCTTGACCTTTACTGGCCTTCGGTATTCAGTTAAAAACAAGAAAGAAGGGTGATTGGCCTTTGGCATCATAAGACTTTTATGGAGGTAAGCACAGGTAAAAACCCTGTAGCTATCAGAACATTAGGCGGCTTAGTTTTTCGTACCACAAATCGCCTAATTGAGTCCTCATTAGTATAGACGAAATAATCCAGCTCGTGGAGTATTATATATTTGCTAAGAATATCTTCTGCTTTACTAAGTTTTCGGTGCATTAGCTAGTTCGGTGCGGTGAATGGCAAAACGAACATGTTTAATGCAACAAGTGTAAATAATAAATTTGCATATCAACTCCTGCTTTTTCCCAACCCTTCTCTACAGTTAATTTAGTTTTGTTAGTTTTCAGTTTTATTTGTAGCTAGGTGGTCATTAACTTGTTACTTCTACACAGTCACAGTACAGTACAGTTGAGTTCGCTTGATTTATTTTCTATACAACACTTACCAAGTGTATGCTCATTATAACGTGTGCATTACACCACCGCAGAACACCGAAAGAAATTATCTACCACTCTCTCTTCCTGTAAGATGCGGCGACCATGCAGATTAGTCCTTAATGACTTTGATGCATAAAACGAAGTGAAAAATGCCCTCGGTGCTATCAAGCGGCAACAACTAGGTACCTATAGAGTAGATTGTATAGTAAACTCCCCAGGAAAAAAATGCAAGGGAAATATTAAGATAGCTACTTAAGGAAAGGTGCAGTGGATGCTTGGCAGCCTTGCCGAGCTTCATGAAGCAATCGTCTCATGAAAAGTGAGATGACTGTGATGGTGATGGGTTTTTTAGTGAATGATTAAGAAGTGGGATGCAAATGAGTGGACACGTCTAATATATAATTACTTTCTTCTGTCCATGTAACTACAGATCTGTCTTAAACCACAGATTAAGTAGAATGTAGAACTATTACGGTAGAGAGATGGATTAAATATGTATACATTTGTACGCAGACAGGCAAAATGAGTCAGTCGTTGAATTCGTTTCAATTATCACGGCTTTTCTAACAGCAGAAAACTTGTTAGTCCTAATTTTTAGCGTAGTGTATTTAATCTATTTATGACTTAGGATATATTCTCGTAGTATATATTCTCGTCACAAGTTTGTTATTGCATACGACTGACTCACTTTCCGTGTTTGGTGAAGCTGTTAGTAGCACTTATAGATGTAAGGATGCTAGGACATGCACTCATCATCATATCACTTCTCACATTCAATTCTACGCTTATGTGAAGCACATGGAGAATTTATTTTAGCTAGTTCATTCATCATTCATCAAACACAAATATTAAAGTTCGCTTTCCTCTTCTGGTTAGTGTAAAACTGTTAATGTATGTTTAAGTTTTATAGACACACACACACACACATAGACAAACGAACATCTGGAAAATAAACTCGAACTGGGTTTTATTTATATGGATTGATTAAGGTACTCAAAACGTGTCTGTAACTAAAAGCGTCCTTGCAGTATTGGCATTCAAGGGTCTGACAGAGATAAGTTAATTTGTTTTCGCTTGGTTGTGAACAATTTATTTACATTTCAAAACGTTGAAATAGCGTTTTTTCGTAATTTTTACCCTGCTTCTTGGGGTAATGCTTATTAAGGGGTGAAACCCCTTTGTCTGCCTACCTGTACTTGCAATAAGTCTCGAATGCTGCACTTTAAAAAATTCTGTTTTTGGATTTGGGTTCTCCGGATAAAAAAGCTAGGCAATTTGGAGATGAGTCAAATCGCATGACCTTCCGGGACTCCGTAGTAAGGTCATATTCGACTTTATTGACTTTAGTAAGTTGATTATATCGCCGCTTATAATGTGTAACCTTTCGGGACCATGGAGTTTCGGGACCAAGAACAGACGTTAAATATTCGACTTTCGCCTTTTTTCTATTATTGCATTAAATTAATCCGCGCTAAAGAAACTTAAAACCGGAAAATGTAATTTAGACTATCCACTTTTACTAAGGATAAGCGACTCTCTGTCCGTCTATCGGGGTTTGTTCCCTGAACCGCTCCAGAAATTGACGAAATTAATGTCACAATGGAACATTTGTACCAGCACGCGGCAATAGCTGAGAAAAATTGACAATTTACTAAGAAATCACTGCTAAAATTCAAAAAAAATTGACGGATACTTACATTTACAATCATCAATCACACAATTACTCCCATGAAGCATATTGATGGTGATCAAGCTACAAATCATTTACTTGATACCTGTACTGATTTTGTGCAGCTATATCTTTAATACAGCCATAAATAACAGAGCTAAGCAGGTTAAAAGAAAGTAGATTAAGTTGAACGTGATGATTATCAGAAATTAGTACGCAAGAAAGGAATAGCCACAATTTTGTTTTGTTTTATACTCCCACCTTATCCAACATATAAATCGGCTGTAACCAGGGTATTCATCGGCTCTTATCAATATTTTCAAGAAGGTACTATCCACAAAGTATGTTATTAAACGGTAAATGGAAAAGTAATAAGGCTACAAATAGAAATACTGACTCAGATAAATCAATCAATGATGAGAAATTCATGGATACTGTTTAAATCATTTTAATTTATTTTCCCTATCAGTTTAAAAGTTTGTATTTATGAATCACACAGTACAGTTAGCATGCGGCATCCCCTGCACTTTTATATAGTAAGGAACGATAGATGTTTTTAAGAAACGACTAAACTTGAGAACCTACATTAAAACTACAGAATTGTTAACTAGATATATCTTCCGTGGTTAAACAAATACATTTTTCTCTGCTTGTTATTCTCATTTTGCATTTATCGTAACCACCTCAGGAGACGAACGAATTAGCATAAATTACCCACGCCGTTAACAAAAGACCATGTAAAGGACTTTCTAGTTGACTTTTAGGTGACAATTAGGTAGTGAGAATGTGCTCCCACCGCAACCGTCACTGTTGTTGACGCTATCCAAAATAAAAACACTTAATAGTGTGGTTGTCTGCTGCCCAGGTGTTATGCTGGCTCGGATTGTATGCAGTGGGCTCCCTGCCGGGATGTTCTATTCTTAAATGAATAATTTACAATATTTTATTACAGGGTGCTACTGGGTGTTAGATGCTATTTATGATATAAAAAATGAAACCTTATATGCTCAAAGATTGTTATCTGCAAATAGTTTAATGAGCCATCTCACCAATTCCTCGGGTTAAGTTCAGTAGGTCAGTCTTCGTCAACATGTTTATCCTCTCCTTCGTTTCTCAAAGACTACTGTCAAGATTATTAATATTCTAGAAGAGCGACCGTACAATGGAAATTTCCCGTTACGCTCCTTCCTTATTTTTTCAACAGTCCAAAGAAATAACGGGTACCTATAAACCATGAATGTATGCCTTAGTTTATCGATGGGGAAGATAGTGAAATAATAAGACAAATAAATAAGTACCATTGGCTTTCGCCTGTTTAAGAAGAGTCATCAGGGCGAGGAGCATAATGCAACAATACACCATTATTATTACTATTATTAGATAGCATAACGTTTGAGAAATTTCCTTGGACTCTACTTGCGTAGGTTAATAAAGATGCAATATATGCACATCGACAGAGTAATGTGATGCGTGTAAACAACACAATGGAATGGGAATTATTAGTACAACGAATTTCTCTCTCTTACCTCGCCAGCAACCAAACACAGCACTATCAACGCATCAACATTATTATCAACCAATGTACTACATACATAATTCTGCTTTTGAAATAAATATGCACAAACAAATAGGATCCGGTGGTTGTTGGCATATCGAATCTGTTCTTTGTTTTACACTCCTGTGGTTCAAGACAAGATGTCAGTCGTCATTTTGAATGGTGATTAAATTGGATTTTGATTTCAGTTGTCAGGCAATGACCCGTCGGGACTTAATGAGATCACAATTAGGCTTCCTCTTCTGCAACTCTACGAACTCAATTCTTCTACTTTCACTCCAGTTGAGTAACCAACTAACTTTATGATCTTTCTTTAAATACTATGTGATAATATGTAGTCTCTCTTTTCATCGGATCACGCAGTCTGCTATGTGTGACGTTTTTGATACTGTACCCCCAAACTCAAGGTTGGCTGTCTTCATCATGTCACCTCGACAACCTTACGATACGAGTCTCACTTGGTTTTTAAGTAGAGTTTGTAATATTTTGTCAAGAACATGCTAACAATTTTAATGGCTGGATTTAAAATATTATCTGTCTCAGTTTGACATTATACTCCATCTACAATACAATTACTCAGATATTATCCCGTAATTCTAAATCCATTAATTTTGCAACTTTACATAGCAAATTAATTTGGATTGATTTGAGTGAGTCTCATTGCGAAGGCATTTGTCGTGTGAAGACTGCTTCAGCATTGGCTTAAGACTTTTAAGTTATTAATATACATCAGCGCAGTCCTCGTTATTAGAGAAAGTTTATGCTAATAATGACACAGAAAATCGTTAGAAGTTAGCTTAGTCGTCAGTCATCGTCTCTTTGAAAGTTATAGATCCGAATGGAGTGCAAATATCTCTGCTGGTGCAAAAAGGTTGCATGTGAATACAACCGAGCGCATTTAGTACTACCAAAGTTCATCGTTTTTAAGTGCAAAGCTCAATACTGATAAAATAGGGTTGATGGATAGATGATTTTGCACCTTTCTTCTATTCATAATGACAATCCAATGAGAACTCATTAATATCCACGGAAACACCGAAGCCTCCTTTAATTTAAAACTCACACTCCTTTCTGGCAGCTTCGCATCGTTCAAAGCACCACTATTCTCTCTCATCACGTACGTCCAACCAGGCAACATACCAAAACCGTATTTAGATTGTTCGAGTAACAGTAAAAAAGTTCAATTTCGCTCAACATTCAGAAACTTGTTAAAAATCAAGTTGAATAATCATTTTCGAAGTTAAATATTTTGTTAATGAAAAAATAGAAAAAATAGAACTAATGATTCTTTGAAGGTCATGAAAAATTATTTTCGAGTAGTTCAACTTGTTACAGTCATACATACAGTTTTATCAATCTTTATGTTATACGATTATTTGGATAAATAGTATGCACCATTATCTAAATGGATCAATAATGAATGATTGCTGATACAGTGTGATTTTTCTTAGCATTTGTTTTATCAACGGAAGGCTTTTAAAGTTGAAAACGTTTTACCCTGAAATTTATGAATAGTATGCTGGGGTATGGGGTCTAATTATCCAATTTAGATTTTTGTAATTTTTCAAAATGAGTGAGTGATCAATGAAACAACAGTTCATAACAGTTATTCTAACTTTCAGTGTGGTAAAAAGAAAAATGTGCATAAGAGCGCATCTAATGCACGAGCATTTGTTTTCAAAGACGATATGGAAAGAAGGACGCTGATAATCGCGAGAAAAATATGAAGAAACCCTGCGTCCTCGTTTAAAGGCTAATACTGAGTTTAATATGCCAAGAGTTCACCGGAGAGAGGGTGGTAATCCTATGGCAAATGCAAAATTTACATGCCCTAAACGTTCTTGCGCGGCGCGGGGTATAAGTGAAAGATACCACTTTTAAAGGTTGGCGAGATAAATATACATAATTTATATGCGTGTGTGGATATATATTTAAATTAGCAAAAAAAATTTAGTCCGAACCAAGATGGTTACTTAACATATTTCAACTTTATATTGTTTCCTCGGCAAGGGCCAAGGGTAAACCATTATAGAGTTCCATTTCTAAAGTTCAAATTCATAGATTAGGTCACGTACTGCCTCAACTTTGTCAATGTTTTAATGATATATTATTGTTAAAACTTTCAAATTCAGTAATAGAGTTATTTGGCTTTCCATGACGAGAAAATTAAACTAAAATGTCTGATAAGTCGAATTAAGAATGCACTTTTTTTTATTTAAACGAAGCAAATAACGGTAGTGTACGTAAATTTAGGTATGGCATGAGGCGTGTAAATGGGAAGATCATCTTATTCAGTGTTGAAATTTGCCGATTTCGTCTCATCTAATGGTTCAATTTTTGTACATAGTCTGTAAAAAAAATAAGCGTTAAGATCTGCGAGCAGTAAGTGAGGGCGAGAATGAAGTGAAATTTGTTTAGTGCTAATCCAACCCAGCACTAATAAGTATTAAAGTGTTATACTATCGGATTGGGAAATTGAGATACTCTTTTGGATATAAAAACCGTTGTCTTTGCTGATATAGGGTAGTGAGTGGCTCGTTAGTAGTTGGAACAGTATAGTAGGTCGACATTCACACATGAAAATGAGGTATTCGAATTATAATAGTTGATGATGGTAGCAAACAAGTGAACTTACTTATCTCATCTCACACCAAAACTATAGGCGAGTAGCATTTTGATTGAGGACTCTCTCAGCCTCAAGCTTTCATTTTGTCGTCCCAAGTGTCACACAAATAATTGTTTTCTAATTATATAAGCGATGGAATATGGGGATGGTATTTTTAGGTCAGTATATTTTTCAGCTTTCCTTTACTTTGCCAGAGTTGGGTGCTTACTTGGTATCTGTAAAGTAGATTCAGTACAGCTTTAGCTTACCAGACAACAGGCAGACAGGAAGATTAATTTAACTCTCCGTTATCTCTTGCCGACTAATAAATAATAAACAAGGAGGACTACTTAGGCAAGAAATTACTTTTATTGTTTGTTTTTGTTGTTTATCCTTCCAGGTAGTAGTTTTAACTAGCAGTTTTGTAGAGCTAAGAGGAATAACCAATTTTAAAGAGATGCTATAATGTGTGCCCCAGTCACATCAGACTGCTTTTCTGATAAATAGCTTGGTCGAGTCGTAAGTCTATTATAGCTTCAAGATTTGTTTATGGTTTTAACCATACTATTTATCAAGCATAATATTTTTTGAATTTTTGCATTAAATTCTTTCCATTTACATGACCAAGACCCTGTATTGAATACATGATTGGTCTGTTTTAACTCTTGGACATTGTTCCCTGGTTATAATTTTGAGGATTTAAGCCTGGTAATTAGATGAAAAAATTAGGTGGCCAAAAATAAATAAGCTCTGTAACACGTTTCAGAATTCGTTAATAAAACCAACAGGCGAGATGCCCGCCTGCCTTGTTCAGAATATCTGCTAGCACAGTAAAAGTGTACTGTCCATTTCTGATCCTTGACAATATAATGAGGTTACCTACCTACACCCAACCAAAGCTCGTCTTCAATTATTTGAGTAACTCCGATCTATTATTAATTATCATGATTCAGCCATTCCATTTTTATACGGTTTCTATTAATGGAATCTTCTTTTTGATTAATACATGCTGAAGAATCTTTGCAATTATACAACCGATGCACAGCACTGCTTGCTGGATCGTACACTCAACTTAGTGTTGGAAGCTAACTAAGCCAACGCAACAAATCAAAGCACATTGCACGCCGCTCCTTGGTACATACACAACGAAGTTACACACTCTAGTACACCCCTTTTAACCCGACCATACCGAACGGGGTGGACAATTGTCCTCCCCTCTACTCAGCAATTTATAGCGCGGAAACTAAGCA
>JAQFZX010002715.1:0-16928 GCA_034682405.1 Hydroisotoma schaefferi | reverse complement strand
TTCCATAGCAACCTTTCAAAAACCCTAAAACCTTGATAACGCCCCTGGATACATGTTTCAGAATCACCCTGTATATTCTATTGTATACTCAACGCATGTAAGTGCACATACGTCTATACAAAAATGGCTATAACCACCATGCGTAAACAAAATGTAGAGTTTTATCTTACGCTACTGAGATTCAATTCTAAAAGACTAAAACTTAACTAAAATTTAAAACCAAGCATTTACAAGCACTTATGAAGAACTTCAACTATTCCTTTTTATGCTAATTTGTTTCTTTTTTTAATTTGCAGGTAAGAACTAGAACATCCCTTCAGAGTTGTGACCTTGCTGAGCATATTCAAATTGTGGCCTTTTGAAATGAATGCCAAAATTAGTGAAGTAGCATTGTATAATTTCTTGACGAAATGTTGCTAAGTTTTCCTGCATAATTGAATTTCATAAATGCAAGGCTGCATTTATTATGCATGCATAAATAAACGTTGTTGGTCAAACAATTGTTACAAAGATGTTTTCTTTGCATCAATCACAGTTAAGTAAATTTTCAGATTTCTTCATGATTATTTTATATCGTTTCACATTTTCATACCTTGACTTGGAGATAACTTATGAATTATGAATAATGGGGCTCATTTGCTGTAACTCAGTTAAATAATTAAGCCTGCTTCACTGCCACTCCCTTTTAACTTTGGAGTCGCCGTCTGATATGGTTTCTTTTGTTTCCCTTAAGTGCCAAAGTCTAGTTTAAAGTGGAGCAAGGAGTAGTAAAAAGAGACGGTCTTGAGGAGTTTAGGATGCAGATAGTGTTAAGTCTCTACTTATGATAGCACTTTTACTATTCTCATTTCCTACGCTTCTGTCACTTACTTCTTAACTAAGATAAGAAAGAAACCAAAGATTTTCACCAGCTTTATTTCTAGTATTAGAAGCAGTGGCAAAGGATGAAAAGTTGCAAATCTTAGAAAAGACAAATTCTTCTTACTTGTGCAATTCACTAGTTGGCTGGTTAAAGTTTCTCAAGTCATTTATCACCCTGCCTGGTCCTGTACTCCAGTCTTTCATTTCACTGAAGGCCTAGCCTATCATTTCTATTTGCTAAAATAGCTTTTTCCTCCACCTTATCTACGTTTCAAATAGGAATCCTAAATATCTTTCTTACCATACATTAAAATAAAATAAAATAACGAGTACTAGACTGGCAAAAGAATTTAGAAAAATGAAGATAAAACGGATCCTATCAATTGTTTTTTATACGCTATTCAAAAGCTGTCTTAGAGCTCAATAGCTCTTAAAATTATGATAAAGTTGTGTTAAATCGTTTCAACTTTTATCTCCTAAAATACACTTTTACCCCCGGCGTTTACTTCCCTGCAGTGCAGTCCCATACTCATAGCCTATCCAGGGAACTAGAACTTTTCGTGGGTTAAAATATTATGAATTATGGCCCACGGGCTTAGATAATGAAGATGTAGTATTTTGCATATTCGAGTCAAGAACAAGTTGAGAAGGTGGACTCGACAGACTCGGTTACTGCTGCCAAAAACTGGTTCCTAGCATTGTCTATGTAGTGTACACGGACTGCTACGAATCCAAAGCAAAGACAAGCAGGTGGAGACCCTTTTTTAGTTGTGAGAGTGAAAGTTTGGCCAGAGAAAAGAGCGGATGACAGGCAGTTAATCACCCACCAAGTCGGCAAGTAGTCCTTCTCTCGGCTCTTCTTGTTGACGTCGCATAATTAATCACGCCCTCTTGAATTTCTCGTCGATAAACTCTTAATGAGGAGTCACTACAGAACCTTAATAGTAAAGCACGGGTAGATGCGAAAGGATACTGGTAGGGAAAGTTTATTTTTTCCTTGAAACCGTTTACAAAACCTGTGTTCCGTGAATGTTTCGTGCTTACGTTGGTAGTTAATTGTTTAGGTTAAAAGAAACGGATTGATGAAAAAATCTGGCCCAGATTTTGGATTTTTATTATTCTTCGAAAAATATATCAAACTTTACTTTGGTACTGGCAGTATGTTCAGGAAAACTTTTTTAACTAACTTTATATAAATTCCAAGAACTCTTGCTTCATGCCAGGCAAGCATTAGCTCATTAGCCAAGAATCAACATGTATGTTCAAATCTGGATTAGCATTTGATTCTTCGGCTGGCATTTCATTTTGCTTAGTTATGTATGAAGCACGAGATCATTAATTAGACCAAAAATATACTACAAATAAGTAGGACAGTAGTTGAGTGAGTCAGAAAAATAAAATCCCTAAATAACAAGAGTCTAGGTTTTCCTAGATGTTAACAATCCTAATCTGCCAATGCAAACTAATGTCATCTGTTTAGCCCGAGAAATAAATGAGCTTGTCTCGACTAGAAGTTTGCATTCTGTATTTCCAGGTTTAGAAGTTTTTTTTTTACTTTACTTCAAGCACAGCAACCCAGTCGTCGCTTTCCTCTGTCGTCAAACCTAATGGCCTGTCAACGATAAAAAAGAGACTGTGACAGAATAACTAACTACAACCTAGCTCTTCAGAATGTCACACTCAATGTGATTCTTCGATATGCTTATATTCTGTATCGACGGGGTTCTTTATTATAGGGAGATTTTTTAGAGTATCATAGACCGAAGGATGATTTTATATAACCAAACGGACTACTATTTCTTAACCTAACCAACCTTTATTCTGTAAAATCCTTTATTGAATGCAGGCAGTTTGCATGAAGTTAAGTAGGTTGTCGTTAACAGTTTCCATTGGAAAACTTTTTTTAACATTTCATCAAAGACCACGCAGAATATATTCAAACTGGTTTGATAAAACAATTTTTTCTCAGTATGTTGAAGAAACTATTTTAAAAAGCTAACCATCTATGATTCTCAAACTTTTGTTAGATTTAAAGGGCTGATTTCAATGTTCAAAAGCAAAACGTTCATTCTCTGTCAAAAAGAAGTTTCCATAAAGTTTTATTTCGAATGAAATTCGTAAAAATGATCCTGGTCGCTGCTTTACAAAGCCAGGCAAAGGGATGCTAGACAAATTATAGGAAAAGGGGAGAGAAACGAAATAGTGTCATTCTCATTGTCAATCCTCAACTTTACATGACACGAGGAAGTTACCAGCTCAGTCCCTTCTGCTTGACTTTTGACGTTTCAACTTATTGACAAAACTATTGATCATTCATTCAACTAATAACTAACTGTAACTGCTTATAATTGGATGTTTTTTTGTGTGTACAGCAAATTCTACCATAAGAAAATCCTGTTTTGCAAAAGTGGTAAAAACTCCGTATTTAAATTAATTATATATTAATGATGTGTTCATTTCTGAAGTTAAGTATATGTAAATGAAATATAGCAGCATAAAATGTTTTTGAATAGATTTAAGTTTAGCTTACTTACGGAGTTCAATTTCTTTTCCTTTTGTAAATCTATCGTAAAATAGTATAAATGAGTGTCAGAACAACCATTATAAAGTTGCCATACAATCAATAGGATTTTAGTAATTAATTTAGCTTTTGAACTACTGCAGAGCTAAGTTACAATTTCTTTTTAGCCCATTCAAGGGCTATAGGGATTGCCGTGTCCGTCCGCCTGTCTGGGAACACGATACTCTCGAACAAATCATGTTAGAACGTCCAAATTTGGCATAGGGGGTTAGAAAAACTAATCTCAAGCTAAGTTCGAAGATGAGCCAAATCGGTCAACTAAATGACCCGTGGGGGTCAAAAAACTCCACCGGGTAGTTAAATAACCTGAAAAGTATTTTCTACTTTTCCACCAAAATCACAAAAATATACAGAGATTGGCCCAAATCGATAGTTTGAATACCAGTGGGGGTCAAAAAACCATATCGAGGGAATAGTCGGAAATGTTTTTTAAGTTGTCCACCAAAAGCACAAAAAGATAAACAGTAGGGAGTGGGGGAATGGGTGTGTGGGGGCTGGCCCTCACATTGAAAAACAAAAACCACACAAAACATAAATTTGTACAAAAAAGAGAAACGGCTATAAATATTGCGCCAAAGCGCCCTAGGAAGGGTTGTGCTAGCTGCACTCTGAGGTTTCTATTAAAGAATACCAGATATTTAAATGCACAAGCAAATGTAGATTATTTTAATTCTGCCCTATTCATTCGAATAACTCAGAATACGCCCATCACGAAAGGGTTCACAAACATTTAAGGATAAGAAGGTAGTTTGGTGTCAGTCTAACTTTAATAGACGATCAACACACTCTTTATTAAAGCTACAGTCTCAAACGGAAACTTCTTGTCCTACTGCGAATAGAATGACAGCATGTTGACCTACAAGTTGAAAACTAATCAGCATCACTGAATTAAATCATGCATGATAAATGTACTGGCGTTAACCTCCCTTGTTTTTGATACCTTGCTGATTACAAGTATTGTTAAAACTGCCTGGCGTATAGCTTCGCTCAAGCTCTAGTTAAGTTAAGAAAGGACATACAATCATGCCAATCCCATCCTACTTATGGGTAGAAATGTGAGAGTTTTTTGTGGCACTGCACTAATACTGAATACAGCGTATAAGAAACTACTAGTCATGCTGAGTTGAATGTAGGATCTTGAATATAAGCCTAATCAAATGTGTGTTAATCTGTCATCAAGCAGCACTATTTGTGCATGCCATTGGATTGAAATCAAGGAAAAGTTAAACCCTGTCGAACTTAACAATTAAATTTGTAAAGAGGAATTGATGGGTTGTTAGTTTTAATTTAAGCCTAAGACGTCCTCAATTTCGTTGAAGACAATAACAACCGTTATCAAGTCAAGATGAGCGACTGCTATTGGTTTGATCCGGTAAATAGCTATCAGAGGTTATAATTTTGTTGGAGGTGGCTGATTTCTAATTTAATTATTTCAATTCATGAAGCAATAGTGATTAAAAACAGGATGATGTTCTGTCTGCAGCAAATTGCTACTTTCGTGATTAGTTAGCAACCTATAAACCGGAATTGCACGAACGGTATCTTGAATTCTTAGATAAAAAGATATTGCGTTTTTGATATTAATTCCATAGAAGAACAGGAAAAAATAATGGTATTAGTGGTAATTTAACACTATTGTACCCTTGTGAAATGTGAGACTCGCTAACTAGGCAACTTGACGAGAATTATTCTGCGTCCGCTTTCATTTGCAGCATAAAGTATTAAATTATTACTTGAAGTATTGCTTTGGGAAGCTTCAATGGGTGCCAATAAAACGCTTTAGCAAACAATGTAATTTTTATAAAGCTACGCTGAAATTGAGTTAGACCATTCCCATATTTGTAATACATACATGTGGGTCAGGACTGCTAATATATTCATACTACTACTTGAGCTCCGTGGGAAATAAGGAGGAAAATGTTATGCAAAATGTCTATCGTCTCCTTCGTTGAAATCTCCGTTATATTATATCGGATGCAAACAAAACTTACTAGAATAATATTGGCTTAAAAAGCATAAAAAAGTGCTTCCTTCTCAAATCATTGCAGGCAATCTCACTAACTCTAATATTCAAGACTTTTACCAGAAGAAAACTTATAAAAATATTTTGAAAAATCATATTGAAGATAAGAAAGCGGCTATTGCTACTGGGTGGCTGCTCGTTTCGGAAAAAGCAATTTCATTTTTACTCAGGTGCGTGCTACATCATTAGAATTTTATTTCCATCTGCCTACTATCATACTAAGCGCTGCTGACTAGTAGGAAGGATGACTACGACGAACGACAACGACGAACAAATTCATGAAAGATAACTCAATATATAGAAGGGCTATGGCAGGGGAGAATTTCTAAATCTGGAGCAAAATGATGTAAAACGTATCTCATGCAAGAGTCGACATGAGAGGGCTATAAATCAAACGGTAGCATTTTGAATTTCTTTACAACCGACCAACCTAAGAAGATTCTAGCACGGAACGAACTATGGAATCTCACACGCTTCTTTTATTCCGCTGATAGTAAATTCAGGCCAAAAGCAACTCTTATTTCTTCTATCCTCCTTCTACTTGGTATCCAATCGGACTAGATCTTATGCGTGTGATATCATTTTAATAAGACAGGCCTTCGGCGGCCGTTAAAGTTATCGGTGGTGGTACGGTAGGTCCCCAACTCTACTTTACGTCCAGGGAAACGACAGCCCCAATAGGGTCTTTACTCCGAAACCCCCAGCCCCGGAGTTTTAATCGGCTTTGCATACTGTCATAGATATTTCCTACACTTCTACATGAACTTAACCTTAACCATTTAATCTCCGGTCCAATAAAAACCCTTTGGGAGTTCCCTGGTAGTGATGGTCTGGTGCTTATTTATACCAGTGCCAGTAAAAGGAAGCGGTCGACGTCTTCTATGCATAGTATCTACTTCTTAGAAGCAATACTGTAATCCGAGATGCACACAACTAAACAATAAATCTAAAGATAACTGAGAATGAGGATGTGGACTGTGGCTTTATATTTCTTTGATTTCTCGATCTGGTCGTGTGGATCGTGGATGGTTGAGTTGGGTATTCTTATTGCAAAAAGGTCGTCGTCATTGTCATGCATACAAGACATCGGAAATAAAGGACACAGCTAAGGCAGGAGGGCAGTGTGGAAAGGAGAATAAAAGACGTTATGTAAATCTAACGGTCTATGCATAAGTAATCGAATGTAAATCACTAAGAATGCAAATGCCCTGTTACATTTTACCCGGAAAAAATGGGTTGAAGAAGAAAAATAATAAATCTATTGCCAATTCTTCTTGACTTTCAAATTAGAATCAAACTTGTCAAGAAGTTTTGCTTTCGTTCTAAGCTATAACTATGCATTTATATTGTTTTAAGGTTAGGATTTATGCGGTTACAGGTGTATTTAGTGAACATGTTATTCCAGGAAATAGAAAACGTGAAACCTCTAACATCAGTCACCAATGAAGTATCCTCCTATGGCAAAACGTGCATTAAACCACCGGTGTCACCGACAAAATGTTAAAGGAACCGTTCAACCCATTCCAGTTTCAATTCCCGTAGTTAAACAATACTTTCAGATAACAGACTAACTCTATAAAAACTCTAGCAGAAAAGGATCGATTGAAAAATTAAGCAACTCTCAAGTTATAATAGAAGTCAAGAGTCAAAAGGAAATAGGAGGATAAAGTCAACTCCAGCCAACCTCTATCTTTATCCTGTTTTATGAGATGTTTTAATACTGAAAAGTACAAAGAAGTGCTTTCTTATTGTTGGTGTAAGTTGGTTTGGTTTGGTTAGGTTGCTAAAGAGTAAGTTTGCTTGAGCTTGTCTCTCTCTGCTCGGGATTTCATAGCTCCGGGATATTTTCTCATCTTCTTTCTAACTTTACTTCATTCTCTCCAAACTAACATTACAGTCGTTCGTAACCAAACTGACTGAACTCAAAACTAAATACAGTAGACGGTCATGTTCTCGTGTTGTAAAGACTTGCAGCAGGAGTCAGTCAGTAGTATGGATAGTTTCAGTAAATTACTTGTATTCCTAGATGTCCTGAATACAAAGGGGGTTATAAAATGTTTCCAGGCAACTTGACTTTATTTCCTGAGTTACTTTCCAGCCCTTGTACAAACATATAGGTGGATATAGTGGAACTCTTGTTGACATATCTCTCATGGTTGATGGTAGGTAGTGCTAGTAGTGAAAGTCTAAGTACGGTGGATATTAAACCAAAGAAATGATGAGGGAAGTAACTTGCCAATAGTAAACATGTATCGCGATGGGCTTGCATTCGGTATGAACAATGAAGAATAAGAGATAGGATCAAAAAACAGAGTTTTGGTTTAGGTAGTCTTGGTGGTTTAGTTTCTTACTATATGTTCTGTTGGTCCGTTTACGGAGAAAACTGGAGTAAAATGTACCCTCCAGGGTTAAATAATAGTCTTGACTTGTACAAAAGTAAATTGTGTTGAACTTTCAATTGAATTTGAGGCTTTTGAACGTGCAGCAAGTTCTTTAGGGTTGATAAACAGTTCAAAAGATTTTCTCTATTTTCTCTCTCTCTTACGTCTTTATCTCAACGTTTACCAAAAAGTTATTGCAAAGTTGAGCAACTAAGGTATGCGCACTAAGAAGGTGTATACTATGCTAGAAAGGCTTGTAAAACAGAGCTTCTTTACCAGGTATGTGGTAGAGCAATGAAATAAAATGTCATTGCCGGTTATACCGTTGACTGTAGCATGGTTGACAAGAGTATTTTTTCCTTCATCGTCGTATCAATTTAGTTAGGTATGAAGAAACAGCTTAGGTACAAACTTGAGAAGGGTTACTAATGTTATATGTCATGTCTACAATTTATTACTAGATGAAAGAAATCAAATCAAATCAAAAGTTTTGATTTGTCTCCGGAGGCTTCTGCTACAGAACTTCAGACAAATATGTTTCTACCTATGTGCATTGAAAAAAATACTCGCTGCCAGCAGTAAGAAAAATATTCTTGGACTTGTGCAATGTCTAAAAGAAATGATGGATTGAAATAGGGCCTTCAAAAACAAATTTCCTCCAAATTTTCCATCCGGATTCACAAGCAACAAGAACAAATTCGCGTGGTTGGAATATATCTTTCAGAATCACAGGATTTTTTTTTCTTTGAAAATCTGGATTAAAATATGCCTTGTACATAATATAAAGGATAAAGAGACTACTTTCGTGAAATTCTATAGAGTGAATTGGTAGGGGAACAGGTCGAAATGGGATTGAACAAGTAAATCGAATGGAATGTAAATCAAATACATAAACATGCAGGCTCATCCTAATATCCAGGCAATAGTTTACCAAATATAGTAACCAGCCAGTCTTCTAATCTGTTCAAGTCAATTTGTATAAAAGTAGTAATTTTCAATACTTGATTTCATCTTATACGAATGAAGAATGATAAAATGAGGACGAAAGAAGGAAGGATCCAATATAGAATTACATTTTCATGTATTTTACCATTATACTTTCATTATATAAATATTCTATGCAGTCGTTTGATGATAAGTAATCTCACGTGTGGGAGAATGGCTTCAATAAAACCGAATTTGCATAGATAATATGGTCTCCGAACAAATATTTGGCATCATTCATCCATAAAGCCGCAGTTTTCACCCCAACTCAGCCTCTGCATGCTATGGTTGCATACTGTAATCTCAGACTTGAGAAATAAAGTACTTTTTATGAATACGGAGGATATACAGCTACAGTTATAATAGTACTTTACTACTTCTATGGAAATTCTCCAGGAAAAGATGAAACATTTCAATAACTTTCTAAAAAATATATGATTCCTTTGTTAAGCTCGTTTGTCACCGGACGGGAGTAAGATCTGGGCGATGAACTCGCTGAGGGATTGAGATTTCCCATCCACCAACAAGCAGCCTTACTTGCCCAAATGCTGAACATAAAGCCAAAAGCAATATAGTGAGTACACACTGCAATTTTTCAGCGAGTGACTCTTACCTACCGACCAACCGATCCTTTAAGGAGAAGTCACGAATTCCTATTTATTTTCGGGGAATAAATTGAACTTCTTTCAAAGGCGTTTCCTCTGAAGCAAATAGAATTCCCTGAGAAATCTGACTGAGGTCTCCATTAGTCTGTCTGGTCTAGCTATGGTTGATGTTTATAGCGAGACCTATTTACTTTATTTCCATACAACCAGCCCCGTAACTCTCCTAGATAGAGGTGCTATTTCATTCACATTCGTTTTGTGTACAAGCGATTCTTACTTTCATTCCTATCATATAATATTGCATCACATTGTAGCCTAGTCACTTATGCATAATAGTCTATTTCATTCTTTGTAATTCTGATGTTCTTTTTCTCGGGGCTCTACTCAACTCCGTAAGACTTGACTGACATTTTTTCCCTTGACTGTTTGATCAGTACATAAAAGTTGTGTTAGTTCGGGTGACAGATGGAGGATTCTTAGCCCGGACACTAACACGAGAATGGTTTATCAGATCTCTATCTCACCCAAGATTCCATAGATAGAATGACTAGATTGATAATAGTATTCCATTTTAGTCCTGCATATCTCAAAGCACTGTTACGTAGTGCCAGTAACCGAAGAATAGGGTTTGCATTGCACCTCCTTGTCGGTCTATGTGATTGAGATACATTTTTATTTATAATTCTCGGATGTATTTCCCTTCTCTAGCATTTCAGCGTTGTATAGAATCCAAGAAAGCATATTCATGCAACTATTCCATGAGTATTATTATAGGGGAGGATTGAGTGGAAACTTTGTAGGAAGTAGAACTAGGGAATGGGAGACAAGTCGTAAGTGTCAAGCTGAATGAGTTTTCTCCCTTGTCAAAAAAATAACACTTTGGGCTTTCTTTTCCACATTCTCCGACTCCTAAGCCTATCGTCGTCTCCGTGACTTGTCAGGATTCTGTCTGTAGTCCGTGTGTTTTAAGCCTTTTAATACACCACCAACCGTCCATAAACCAACCTGCCTACTGTCCTAGTAAAAGTAAAAGTAGCATGGCTACTGTTTGACTTTTTGTCAGTCAAGTAACATTATGTAGTCTTAGACCAACTAAGAAACAGGCTTGGTCGTTGCTTGAGCAAGTTTTGGGCTATACCGAAGTAGAAAACAGTAAGGGAAACCAGGGATTGTGAAGCTATGAAGGAAGGATTGATGATGTATGATGTGACAGTCCGGCCTGGCTTGACTTTATAAAGACTTGAAGTGAGTTTCTGATCCTTAATATTTGATTCAAATCATATCCTTGAATATTGTATGAGCATCTCTCCATCTAAGCCCTAGTACCTACTACGGTTGACGTTGACAGAGAGAGAAAAAGAGCCGGTCGCAACTTTTACATTTATTATCGATATTTTCTCACTCTGGATTCTTCACTTTAATAATGTAATGTATATTTTTCTTGACACACTTTTTATCTTGCTTTTTCAGACGAAAACGGGTACGGGTAAAACGGGTAGCTCTTTTACGAGAAAGACAAGTCACACAGTAGTAAATGTGTCTGGTTTTCTTTTGATCAGTAAGTTGGATGGTAAAAGATTTTATATTTTTTACATCTCTTGTAAGTTGGACCTGTTCGTTATATAAAATACTTTTAAATTGAAAAATGAGTTTTCCGTTGATAAATCTTTATTAGCTGGTTTGTTGTTAAGACCTTCTTTACTTCAATTTCCTAACCACTTGTCCTATAAAATTTGGGAAAACAAGATAAGCCTTATTGCAAATGAAATTTTACCCAGTACGACAAAGGGAATTAGACGATAACTTGTGTATCAATTTATACAAACTTCACACGAAGAGTTTCCTAATTTATCCAGCTGTGACTTGGAATTGGTACTTGCAATCGTTTTATTTTTTATATTCACGACTATATATAATGGCTAATAAATAAGTGTATCTATCTTTGCTTTCCCTAAATGCACCATACCAGACCTGTGGGGGCTTTCTTGAAAAATATAGTTACAGTGTGAAGGTCAATATGTATATTTTTGGTAGGGAAAGCATATGCATCCGACAGCGGAACATTAACGGGGAAAGAAAAAGTGTCGGGGGAGCCCGGGGTGGTAGCGTGTGTGATCTACAGAGTCTTCTTGATGATCCCTATCATGATGATGATGGTAATGATGATGATGATCTCTGGTCTTACTTATACTTCCCTAGCATTGAAAAAGACTCCATTCGTCTTGAAACGCAGAGCTACCGTATTATTATTTCGGTATTGTGCTGCTACACTCCATGCTGATGTTTTAAAACGAGGCTGTCTCGTGTGAGACATAAATCGAGCCCCCAATGAGGAATTCCATATCTTTTAAAATTGAAGTATGAATAATTTGAACAATTTTGAAACACATTTCTGCAAAAGACAGTACAAAATTGTTCTTGAAACGTTTGGTAGTATTTTTGGAGAAGCTTTTGATTTTTTATCTTACTTTCAACGGAGAAATTTAGTTAGCCAACGAGATCTTGCCTTCAAGACAAATACCGGTATTGAGCCACATTTCTAAAAGCTGTTATGCTGATTTAAGAAACTGCGGAATAGTCAAGAATATAGTTGAACTCACTCAGCAGAATCCTCTGTTATATAAAAGCTTTAAGCTAATGATAATAATACAGCGGCGGAGTTGTAGCTGTGTGTAAGTTTAGGGAGAAAAATCAATTTGTCTCGTTTTAAGGCAAGACATTTGCCAACAAACAAGAGGAATGGAATAAGGAATATTTCAGATTAAAGGGTTAACGGGCTTTGGAATAAGCCAAAACAGATGTCAAAACAGAAAAGTACTTCTTCTAAATTAGGGAAAACGAAGATGTAAGGTTGAAATTGGGAGAAGTGACAGCAGAACTAGGGATGCCAACAGCCACAGTCAGACTATCTAACTAGCTACAAACTTATTTACTTTAGCTAAGCAAGAGGGAAGCCCTTCTTATACGAAAAAAGTGTGATTTATAATTTAGCAAGATTAGGTAGGATTTACGAGGAGTTCAACTACCCATGTTCAAATTTGTATGAACAAACACAAGTTCGATTCCTGAAGTTGTTCCATTTTTCATTGGATTTCTCCTAAACATAAAAACACCCATGCATCCATGTAAATTTTTGATACCGTAACTTTGGGCTTAGTATAAACAAAACAAGTGCAAAATTTGAATTCCATGTGTACTTACAAGCTCAAGCAAACTTTCCCTTTCTTAAAAAACGTTACAGAAGCCTAACGAAAAGCCTATACACTTTAAATTGCCTGAAGTTTACATTTAGTACTGTTCTCAATACCATGCAACATTTACAGAGAAAGTACGGTGCATAATGAAGTTAGAATCTAATTTAAATGGCGAACCCTCAATATGCTAATTTTATATCTGCATCCTACTGATGGCAGTCATTAACCTTAAGCTCCATTTGCAAGCAGACACATCAGCAGCATTACCTAGACATTGCAATGTCTCTGTCTTCTATCTCTTAACTATGCATTGTTAGCAAGAAGAGTACAGAGAAAAACTTCCCTAAGTAACTGAATCCAGAAAACATCCTACCACATACTACCAGCAAATCCAAATAGAAGAACCTTAAGTAAAAGAAGTTACTAACGAATAGATCCCGTTGATCGAGAAAGGTTGGCTGAAATTACTTACTCACTTACGAAAAAACTTTGTTAATCACCAAGTGTAATCAACTTTCCCATAATTCTTCCTTACGGGTTTCCTCACTTCCAAAGCTCATCAATACTCCCTCCAAATCTAGCTTCTATATGGCGGAGCAAAGCTCGTATGTAAGTACCAACTAAGGGCTTTGGCATAGAAGAGACCCTAACCACAACATCATATAACTATAACTCTGTTATAGTAATAACCAAGACCACCACCCTTTCTCAATCTCAGTATGGGTTAAAGGTCAATAAAAACTCGTGCCAAGAAGTTCTTCCCTAGTCTTCAAAGAAATTAACCAACTATTCCCTCGCTTCTTCAATCTAACTACCTAAATGTTTCATACAATCTCTGGCTAAACTACCTCCGCGTCTATATGTGTGTGTTTTCATCGTTCGTTAGCACGTTTTCCCTACCTCAATTTCCACATTTTCATTAACTCTTGGTCTTGGTACAAGACTTTTGTGACCAACTATTCTTCAAAACCATAATTCTGTACCTTGAATGAAACTTTCTTCTCTTACAATAATCGATGGGTATGGTGTGACGATAATACTTCTGTCTTTAGTTAAGCAAACTGTGTACTTTATAGTCTTCAGCTTGGTTATTTTGGGGGACGTAAAGCTTATATAGCCTTGAGTACGAGAATAGCAAATCCACAGTTTGCTGAAGACCCTTTAAAATACAAAGGATTCCAAGACTTTTATGTAAACTAAGCCAAGTTTAAACAAAGTTAAGTTTGAATTTTAACTCTTACTGATTATTTAGTGCATTAAAAATAGTCAAACCATTTCACTTTAGAACTATACTTACGATTGAATAAGTGTACCTTACGCTCATTTTACATTCAGTTTAAGCCGAGTGCTAAGATCAATATTAGGTGTAAACTAATGTAATTTTAAGACCCTCAAAAAAGTAGAGGAACTAAAGATTAAGATAAAGAAAAGGGGGAACTTTTTCTTTACTTTCGTCGACTAATGTGTACCATTTTTCATCAACCAAACCCTACGGAATAATCGGATAAATCTTCCCTTGTCTTGCTTTTTCAGCCAAATGCATTCTTCGTTCATCCTCCGGTTGAGTTTATCTTTTGGCCTTTGTATAAAAATTTAAAACAGTTCTAAATCTGATGCAGTTTGAAAGGTTGTAGTGTAGTATAGGTTGTTTATCGAAATTTATTTGCTGCAAAGAAGCAGGCAAGCTAAAGAGTGTGAAAGAGCGTACAAAGAAGAATTTTTGTTAATATTTAGCATCGATAAACCTCTATAGTTTTCCCCCAGAAATGGTAATAATAATACTAAACTAACAACTGAACTGGTACGGAAAGGATAGGCGGAAGGTGAAGATGAGGAAAGACACGTTTCCTCAGCCAAAAAAGTTTCCTTTCGTTTGTTTTCTTTAGTAAAAGTGTCCTGAGGGAGCTGTTTGAATGTTTGAAATGGGGGACATTAAGAGCAGTAAGAATTAAGTGTGAGTTTTTCCATGAGTTCTTTTACACAAGAGTTTTCACCTTTTATTACGGACCTTACAGCTACTCTACTACTTACTACCATTACTAACTTCTAAAGGTATTATATTGTTACTACCATGTAAATGATACGATTGGGTAGGATTGGGAATGCATATGCTGCAGGTTTATCACTGGAGTGTGTAAAGGGGCTTTTACATTGTAATAAAAGAGATTTAGGGCTGTTAAACGTGAATGAGTTCAGGGGTGGGACCTGGGACAGAAAAAAATTCGACTGCTGCTTCTATGAACGTTGTTCGATTTCAGAGGTTATACTATTTAAAAGTGGTACTTTACTGAATTGTGGTAGTTTTACTTTCATGTTTTATGTTTATAATGTATTGCAGAAAGTTAGATCATTACAGTGGGATTTAATTTTATTACTTTGCTGTTTGACTTACCGTTTTGGTCATATCATGGGGCTGAAGATATCAAAGTTATGGAATATATTTGGATAACCAATAATAATAATGATCCCTTGAAATTGAAACCAGGAAAGATAGGATGAAATAGTAACTTTGCTTAAGCCTGTACCATTAGGTCGTTCTTGTATTCAAGAGTTAGGTACAAAAGCAAACAAATTAAATTACAAAGCCTCCAATACTTTCCTCGTTCGACTCTTGGCTGTTTTTGTTTAAATAAATTTTAAAATAATAAATTTTGTAAGTCGCTTCGGTTAGAGGTAAAAGGTTATTCAAACTATTTTTGGGTGCATCCAGCAACACATAATTATCTATTGCTTAAGGCTAGAAGTAATATTGATAGATTATTCAAAGATTAGGCATAACTTAACAACTTGGAATGTTTCATTTTAGGACATTTTTGTGAAAGTATTAAAGACCAGTAGAGGCGATGCTGTCGGATGGTTCCCTAACAAAAGAAGAGAAATAGTCACTTTTTAAAAAAGTAGGGGACTCAAAAGCGAACGATGATCATAACCAATTCTGTGAAATTACAGAACAAATGAAACCCAACGAGCTTATTAAGAGAATCACAACTTCCCATTGCTCCTGTATCCTTTCATCTGGAGAAATAGTAATGAAATTACGTTTAGTTTTTGAAGTACTATATTTTAACTTTTCAGTATATCGGATTGTTTATCTGATTCTGACTAGGCTTCAAAAAAATTAATTTAATGGTCTCCGTCTTTGATGATTTTAAAGGTATACTTCAAGGCTCAAAAACTCTATTCTATTAATTCTTCGAATGCAGTTCACGACGCAAAACGAAATGGTACATCAACTCTACCAACCCGCTATAACTTATTCTAAACAACTTTTTAGCATTTTCACAGAAGTGAATTAAGCTTGCAAGGCCAAGACAGTCACATTATATTCCTAAATAAAACAAATTCTCTAATCAGGATTTTTTTCCTTGCAGGTAAGAGAAGTTGACTGAACTTTCACTTTATGAAACGGCTAGAAAACTCCGATGGAACAAAGCATAATTTTTGGAATTTTTGTTGCCAAACTGACTTAAAACCGTAGATCTACGTAAGGTATATATGCATGTGATCCTCTTAAGTATAGAGGCACAAGGACAGTACCATAATGCGTAGCTCTTTCAGGGCTTGCGGGTTTATAAGTTATCGTTATCGCATCGACCACTCGGCCAAAAGAAATGGAGATTTTTTTCTCCTCGTCTTCTTATTCCAATCCTTTTTCTTAGATAGCCTTTCTCCAAGTGACCATTTTACATGCCGAAACATACAGGCCATTTTCCCGTAATGTTAGATCTATATACCTATAAGCTTAGATTCTTCGTATATGACTTCTTCTCTACTATTGCCCATAACTAACACAAACTCCGCACCGTATCGGTCGATTCGATATACAAATGGTGTACCCATAATTCGCGTTTTTTATAACACGGTGTAAAGTTATATCTTTATCGTGAAAGTACTGTTTACATAGAAGACGAATTTATTTATTTTAAAAGTGGTTTGTCCTTTGGGTGAATGGTTTAATCTAATGTGCCTTTCAACTTAGAATGCTGAACATAAAAACGGTGAAATAATTTGGTTTGAGCAAGTAAAAAGTAACATACAAATATTAAGATCCATTAATGTATGTATTAAGGGAACATATTCCTATATTGAGCTCTTGCATCAGGTCTTGTTTAGTTTGTATCTTTGAAAAATGACTTATGCCATGCAACCTTCAAAGGCAATACTGTTGGCATAACTCTATTTTCTTTAAGCTAAATATATATACCATAACATATGAAACTTGGATATACAGGGTGGTCGGTAAACATGTATCCAAACAAACTTTTAGACCTAGTTTTGTTACCATGGTATTTCAAGAAT
>JAQFZX010002714.1:0-16928 GCA_034682405.1 Hydroisotoma schaefferi | reverse complement strand
CTTAACAAATGCACTTATGATTTAAGAGTATGATGTTATGTGTAACTTGTGTATGCAACTCTGACTCATATTTCTCTGTCAATACAATTCAACTGCACACAACTTGGACACGTCCTATCCGTTCAAACGACACAAGACGAGTCCCATTTTTTTTATTCTGAATTTTAAACATTCTAAATTCGTCCTTCATAAACTCTTCTTGACTTTGCAATTTTAATTCAATCCTCCCATCCCAATTTCTAAACACCGTCACCGTATATCCCAAATACTTTCCCCTTTCCCAGTAGGAAATGCCCTAGATATTTTGTACCCCAAAAAAGATTATGTTTTTCTTTTTAATTATTTCCCAACCTCAACTTACTACTGGAACTGCCAATACTTGTCGTATAATTGTTACACCTAATAATGATTTCCTTGACATCCACAAATAGAAGAATAACTTGATGATTAAAAGTGATTTGGAATGAATGGTAGTAGGAAGGGATAGTGTGAGGCTGGAGAGTCCCGTCGTGCGAGGTTGGAGATGATTTTTTGGCACGTCCTCAATAAACCAGACCCCTTAACAACCCCTTCAGTCCTTGATCAAATAGCCAACTTAATAGTACAAATATGCCAACAAAAAAACCAGCTTTCCATTCATTCATTCATTCATTATTTATATCTTGGTGAGGAGTACAGCAAGTAGGTCGTATTTAGGGATAACAAGTAATAAAATAATAAGTATAATAAATAAACCAAAAGGGAAAAAGGTTCGGTGGGTCGCCCTATTTTGGATGAAAGTTTTTGGGAAAAACAGACTTCAGTTCCTTCCTAACCCTTTTTTAATTTTGGAAGTAAAGCAAGATAAACTGTTTATAATCTTGGAGAGGTTAAAAATGCAATTGTTAGTTTGGAAAAGGGAGGAAATGTTTGCTATTATTTTTAATTACGGCAGCTTTCACTCAGTTCTTGTCTTAACTGTCTCAAGATTAATCCCCATCCCCACGACAAATAATCCACATGGATTGAGGAGTTGGACACACACGGTGTTGTACCTGACTTGGTTTATGGTCTTTTTAGGAATATTTTAATGTAAATGGAAAGGAATGAAGGTGGTATTGGATAGTGGAAGTGACTATCCTTATGAGCATGTCTATTTCTATCTATCTATCCCTCTGTCTAGCTATTTGTAGCATAACTTTCTATAAAATTAGTGCAAGATGAGGTTTCAAAAGAGGCAAAAGTCTGAAATAATTGAGCTCAGGAAGGCAGAAGGACGACGAGGGAGTCTCTTGAGATTGCAATACTCTCCTCGTCCATCTATATAATACAATACAGAATTATCTGTAGTAAAGTATAGATTTCTAACTTGGAAATACCTAGGCTTTATCTAGAATTTAAGCTAAAAAACATTATGTAGAATAGGGATACTTCTACTTCTACTACTACTACTACTACTACTACTACTATTACTACTTCTACTTCTACTTCTACTACTACTACTACTACTATTACTACTTCTACTTCTACTTCTACTACTACTACTACTTCTACTTCTACCACTACCACTACTACTACTTCTACTTCTACTACTACCACTCCTACTACTACTACTACTACTACTTCTACTTCTACTACTACTACTACTACTACTACTACAACTATTTATACCACTACTAAAGAATATGTAAAAAGATACATCTACTCAATTCCCTATTACGGCATCTCAAAAAACTGCTCATCTCAGTCTTTCCCTTTCCAGGGGATTTTCTACCTGATCACTGATCATTTTTTGCTTCGATGGCTTCACCCTTCTTTTTATTCTTCTCTCAGTTTCTTTTTTAAAGTTTTTTTTTATCCGTTTGACTTGGCGTCTACCTCTTCGTTCGTGGACGATGATAATAGATACATCTCCATAGCAAAGGAATAATACATCAAACCATTGGGGATGGATGATGGAGAGATGAGGAAACGGGAGAGATAGCCTGAAACAGAAAAAGTAGCAACGTCCTTGTCAATCCTACTTTTTTTCATCTTCTTATCCACTCAACCAGTCAAGTCAGTCTTTTTGAAGGCTATTTGCAACCATCAGAAAGTCCGTGAATTGATAAGAGACGTACAAAACATATCATGACTTGTGCTACTAAACTACCAACTTATTCTTACTCTTCTACTACCGTATTGTCTCCAGTAGCGGCCCGGGCTACTAATTAATTTGTCAGTCAACAAAATTAAAGGAGGCTTATAGGGTAATTAATTAAGGGGGGCCACTATCCGTGACAATACGGTTTGCATTTTTCATGCTACCGTTTACCTAGCTAAAAATATTCAGTCAAGGCTACAAATGAGGTTTCTGGAGGTTTCTAGGGTAAGTTTTAACATTAGAATTAAAGTAAGCCGTTTTCCCACAGGAGAGGGGCCTCTATTAGGGAGAGGCTGTAATTACAGGATCTACGGTACTACAAAAAAACAGAGTACACTTGAGTAATTCTGATTAGCCTGAGTATTAAGGGTTTAAAATGAATAATCCGACAACTACTCGGGAATTACAAGGGCTACAAGGATTTATTTAAACTGGTCCAAATATTTCTCTGGCTTCAATATCCTTTTTTTTCAAGAATATGAAATAAAAAAATGGCCTCCGTTCACTGCCAAAAAGTCGTGCAAAATTATAGAAATGATTCCATGAATTTTTTTCCATCCGATTTTGATCCAACCCTTTCTTTTTTGACGTTTGTCATTCAAGAAGAACATACAACTCCTGATTATTGGACCCACCTTTTGTCCCTTTTAACTTTTACATCCTTTTATTTTATTTTATCCAGGAGACTTTTTTTTCTGAGACTGAATAAAAGTGAATTATTTCCGTAAGTCCCTTATTGGATCCTTTTATTCCTTGTGCCTTTGACATTCACAGGATTATGGTGGAATGAATATATGGGATGCAGTAAAGTCTTGTTCATACCCTGGGAACCCCGATCAACCCTTTTAATTAGCTGTAATCACAGGGGTTTTAATTTATAAAAATCGGGGATCCGAATATAGGAGAATTGTTTTGTAGTTGACAACGGACTTGACCTATTGTTCCATTTATATTCTATTGTCTACTGTTTTTTTTAAAGGACCAGCCCCTTGTGGCTAATTATTAGAAACGTTGTCAAAGGAGGATTTTATTTCTAAAGATTACCATCTCCGAGTCGGTCTCTCTTCGTTGAAAAAGAAATGAAGAAGGGTCCTGCAAAAAGGAGTTAGTTCTACAAGGAACAAGGTCACTGAAGGGTCGAGGGCTTTAAACCCGGAAACCAGGAAGAGGCAGGCTGCTATGAAATCTGGGAATCAGCAAGATAGCGGGTAGTAAGCGGAGGAGCTTAACATAAACATTACATAATTTTTTAAGATTTCTATTAGAAATAATGAAGTTTTTTATCATAAAATTGTGAAGTTAAGGTCCCGTTTCACACTTTGCATACGCCTTCCGTTTTACTAGACTATGAAAGAAGATAACTGAATATTTGCAGTGAAATAAATTACCGTATTTCCCGTTTTAATCCCTCCCCCGGAATAATTCCCCCCTACCTTTCCATGTTATAAGCCCTATCTTGTCCATTCTAATATAATTTCTAACTTTCCCTTCGAAGTAATAAAGCCCCCCCAGGGGAATTAAAACAGGAAATACGGTGCTTTAATTTATTCCTGATTTTCTACTTTTAAAAAAGGATTGAATATTGAATTTAAAGGGTCCAGCTTAGGTTGGTTGGTGTTGGACATAATCTATGCAAATGAGCTCCCCTAACCTCCCTTTCCGTCCCTCCTTATTTCCTCTCCGAATGGATATCATTCAAGTCCAAATCCTAAAAAGTCCCTCCTGCATCCAGTAGTGGTGGCCATATAATATTTTATCCTCATAATCATCAACCATTCCATACAATAAGTTGGTTACAAACTTAAATAATTTATTTGCATGGCATTCAATCCTACCTCCAGATGCATGTCATTCAATCCGTTGAAATGTATGGGATGTTTGCTACTATTATAAATGGAATAATAATAATCCGTAGTTGTAGAGATATTCTCATTCATAATCATAATATCATGACTCGGGGTAAATAAGTCCTCTTTGCTCATTATTACCGTATTTCCTGTTTTAATTCCCCCTAGCCCCCTTGCTTATTCTTGTTAAAAACCCAAGTAACCGTATTCTGAAGGTAGTTTCAATAATACCCCAAAAATAAATACATACTTACAAGTAGTTCATATTATATCTACCGTAAAGCCCATTAATACAGCCTCCCCCTTTTAGAGCATTCCCAATAAATCCATATTTAAAGTTTTTACCTTTAGAAACCCCCACTACTACCCCGGGCTTCAATTCTTGAATATACGGTAGGTAGGTAGTACTGCAATGGACGTATTGTTATTACATATGGTGGAAAGATAAGGATGAAATAAAATGAGAAGGGAGAGAAGACCAGATGGACTCGGTCATATTCTGATCACAAGCTCATTATTTATTCCTCCGATGATTATTAGCATTCTGCAGGGGGATGGGGGGCTATAGAATTATCCTCCTTTTTCTCTCATCTCAATCCGCACTATCTATGTTCAATCCTTGGCCGTAGTAATGCTTCATCTACACACCGAATCCGAATCATCATCACTAAAATCTTGTAGCAACATTCTATCCGGATTGCAAGGCTATAAATAAATTGTTTATCCTCAATAGAACGCTATAATAACCCGCGGTATAAAAACTAAAATAAATCCCTTGTTTATTCTTCATCCACCCAATTAATTATTTAGATTATTAATGGAACAAATTAACTTTCTGATGCTTGTTTGTTGCATGGGATTTTTAAATGCTAGAAAAGCTACGTGTTTTTATCCTTAAACGGTCACAAAATAGGAAATAGCAGGCATTACTTGAAAAAGGGTTGTAAACTGGGATAAAAGGCGGATGTTTATTCCAGATTGGAGCTAGAAATATGAATATTAGTGGATTTCCCCTGTTAAAATGCCCGAGCTGAACTTTTTTCTCTGCACCAACTATCCTTTCCACTTTTCGGTTGAAGTGTGGATAAAAATATGAACTAGTTTTAGGTTTAAGAGGACTAGTAGGTTGTAGATAAAAACTACAAACCAGTTTCCCTTTGATAACCAGTTAAAAAAAGGGTAGAAGAGTGTTTTGGAGGTTTAGCCTGGTTTGGTTTCAATCTGGTTTGGTTATAATAATCAGAGTTAGTTTAAACGGGTCAAGTAAAAGTGAGATTTTTATTTGACACTTTCAAAAACCAGAAATCCTGCGAAAGGGATAAATAAATGACCCATTTTTAAAGCTATGGAGATGGCGAATCATGATTTTTTGGTTTACAAACTTCAACTTACTTTTTTTTCATACAATAAAAGAAGGGGTTTTTAGGGAAATGTTGACTAGAAACATGCATAATGTTTGTAGCAGTAGAGGAAGGATGATTGGGGCAAAAGTAAGACTCAAGGAAACGTCTCATCCTATTCAATATTTATCCTAATTAATTAATTAAATTATTAATCCCATTCTCCAATACCGTATCTCCCCGTATTGATGTCCCCTCTTATCCTTGCTCTTTTAGAATAGCAGCCAATTTATCAATCATTTGTATCGATTACAGGATAACTTTATCTTCACCACTTTTCTACAATTTATAAAGCAGCTCGGGCTACTATTCCCTTTAGTTTTAACCTATAAATATAAATATTAGTGTACAAAAGGTAGCGGAGGTTAAGCGGAGACTAAGTTCCTAGTTGGTGGAGTTTCTTTTTACAAGACACCTTGTAAAATCCTTTGAAGTTTTACTCCTTTCGGAGTAAAGCCGTCTGAAGACCAAGAATAAAAAGTAATAAGAAATGGTAGAAATCCTCCTTAAAAACTGGTTCCAAGTGTTGAGTGGACAAAGGAGGATTTATTTGACAAAAGCCAGAGTGAAGTTGATGAGATGATGTTGGGCTGTTTGGAGAGGATGATTGGATTTGGATTGTGAATACTGAATACTTTATTTTTTTTTTAGACTTTTCTCATAAGTAGCATCACACGACGTACTTTTAAACTTTATCCATCCCTACTACTATCCCTTCATATCCTTAACTTGTATGAACAGAGGGAAGAAGGACTGAGACTGAAATTTAACAGGATTCTCAGACACCAACCAAAGAAACTCACTTTCTTCCCTAGTTATTTACCATCATCATCAAAGTGAAAAGTAGTGGAGTAAGGACATAAAGCAGCAGTAATAGTAGTAGAAGCAGTTGTAGTAGTAGTTGTCGTAGTAGTAGTCGTAGTAGTAGTAGTTGTAGTAGTAGTAGTAGTAGTAGTAGTAACAATAGTAGTAGTAGTAGTAGTAGTAGTGGTAGTAGTAGTAGTAGTAGTAGTATTATTAGTAGAAGTGGGGGTCGAAAGAGACCAGCTAAGTAGGAGATGTCAGTCAAGTCACTGAGTCAGTTTCCAAGGATACTAGGAAGAACATCAACAACGTACAGTATTGTATTACAACAAAAAGTGAGAAAAAAACGGGTAAAAATAAGAGAAAAATCCGTCAAGTTTTAGGATGGGCAAACCGGAAAGTTGGAGATAGGAGTAAATATTTATTACAATATGTCCTCACTGCCTGTACAACAGAAGGGAGCATCTTATGTGAATGTATTCCACCCATAAAGTAACACCCGGGTTAGTATTCAATCCGAAAGGTCAATTTGAACCTACTCTCTGAATAAACTGAGCTATTTATTAGAGAAAGAGAAAGGACTTTAATTCGTAGGATTACGGTAAACAGAAACCTGGATATGCTGCTGCCTATTCGGATGACATAAGTTGTAAAAGTGGAAAGAAATGAATAAAGAAACTTGGAACAACAAACTGTCTCTTCTTGAACCAAAAAGAAGAACATGAAGGGGAGGATTCCATTATTGTAATGCTATTCTTTTAGAAAAATAAAACTTTTCTACCCTTCATTCATCCTTGTTTGTTTGTTCTTTCTTGGAAAAGTTTGTCCATTCTTTATTTTCGATTTGTTTCCCAATCCTCCTCCTATCCTCTCTTGTATAAATTACTATAAATAAAAGAGTGTTTAAATCCATTTCTATTTGTGGCAGAATACATATTATTTAAGGTAAGAGGATGTCTCTTAGCTTTATACCTTTCTATTCACTTGAAATACCCTTTTTTGGACATTTTTAACAGGTACTTTTCTCACTTTCCATTCTATCCTTACTCTAGCTTCTTCCTTTTGCAAACTGTAAGGACTAATTACTGAATAAAGTGGGAATTTAGGACACTATTTTAGCAATTAATCTCCATGTTATTGAGCTTTGATTCTATGAATTTAATGGCAAATCTTTCTCTGTATATTTGATAAGGATTCGTCAATATTCTACGTCAGCTATGACAGCTCGTTTGTACTATGGATATTTATAGATATTGGGTTTTTTAGTTGGACAAAACTGATTTATTTATTAATGCATTCTCTTATGATAATTCACAAGCTGGAGGAATAGTAGTGGCAAGAGTGGAAGCCATTTCTATCTCATTTGATGTTCCATCCGAGACGGACGAATCGGGTGGAAAAAGCCGGAATAAAAATGGAGATTGTTCCATCCTAATAATATTATTTTATTTTATGTCCATCCATTCTATCCCTTGCTTGCCCCTTCTGGTAATATAATACGGGTCTTTATCCATCTGCAGGAAAGCAACAACAAGTAAGTACCAGTAAAAGTGTAGTGGAATAGTAATGATAATCTCTGAAGGGAAAGTATAGATTTAGTCCTGTGTCCGTCCATTTATGCGGCTACCCTACCCGGCTATCCAATATTATGCCCGATTTCCCCTACTATTACTGCTACTACTACTACTACTACTATTACTACTACTACTATTACTACTACTACTACTACTACTACTACTACTACTACTACACTGTCGTGCGTCCTAATAATAATAAAAGCTTCCCTGTATGCATATTCTATTGGGAAGACGTGCAAGACCAATGCAGTTTTTTTTATCCTTCCACAACTAAACTACGAATAACAAGGAACGTTCTAACTATTACGATTATTACGAACATTACCTACCTACAACTACGTTGGAGTACGTACTTGTCATTTTACTACCTAATGTCCATCCTCTTTTTGAATACTTTTCAATATTGAACGTTTTATCCTTTTTTATGCTCTGGAAGAAACGATGACAATGAGGATTATTGTAATATTTTGCTCAATTAAATACTGAAATACTCTCCAATTCCAAATAAAGTAACTCTATCCAACCAGCAAACCCTACAAAAAGTCTCGTACGATGTAAACCAACTAAGGAGAGCTGGAATAGTTTTCCAGTAAAATATTATTTATTTTTCTACCCTTAATTCTCGTATTAAAACGGATAAATTAATGTCCTGCCCGACTGGAAAGGTTTACTTCAAAATCAATCAGAATTTAATACTAGACCGGGTTGCATTTCCAGAAAGTAGGGTATCATTATTTATTTTTACGTTAAGCTAAATTCTTGTAAACCTGCCTTTTGTGGGATGCCATATTAGGTAATTTAATGGGTTTTCTTTTCTATCAACAGTTGTACTGATTTTATACTCGAAACGGTAAACCGGATTGGTAAAGTAGAAAAGTGTGTTTTTAACTGGGTCAAAGAAAGTCGTCTACTTGCAAAAAAAAATGAATAGTTCCCCTAGCAGAACTTCCCTTGTTGTTGGCTACAATACATTTTGTCATCTTTTAAGTTTTTGTCTCCAAGTTCCAATTTCATCAATTCATTTCCGAGCTACTCTGGTTGATAATGGGATTGTAAAATAAGTGGAAGGATGCATCATCATCATCATCATCGTCATAGGGAATTGCCAAGGATGTAATGAAATCACAAAAGGCTTGGATATTGTATGTGAATCCCAAAAACAGACTCCAGACTACCTACACTATTCATGCTGGGGGTTTTGAGGTTAAAAACCTCCATATTTCATCAACCTAGAGCCTGGACTGCTATTAAACTTTAGGAGTTGGTAGGTTAGTTTACTTAATTTACAATTAAATCGGACCAAGTGCTACGAAGTTCGTCATCGGGTCAATAATTAAAATGGGGATGTGTTGTAAACACGGGCTACTATTTATTACAGAGGGTGAGATATAATAAAAGATGTACGGTAATTGGGGCAAGCATTTGAATGAGTTTGGGTATTTCATAAAGATGAAAACTGCTAATCGGGCTATCAATAAGAGGAATTGTTAAAAACCGAGAAAGAGTACGTGGGAACTGAAGGGTTTATTCCCTATCTCGATAGATAAATACATCACTTTTCTAAGTTGATTTGGTATAATCTAGTGTAAATAAGGGTTACTTAATGGCCAGTAGTGTTCTTTTTGATGTTTTTGGTGAATGTCAACCTGGAAAGGAGGGTGGGTATTTTCCCTCTGGCTGACTGACCTTTAGAGATGAGGGAGGTCAACAATTAGGGATGAGGACTCTTATCCACTCTTATCTATATCCCATCTACTATTTACATTCTGCAGACGGACACACCAAACCCTGAAAGAGATCATCATCTATTCCGATTCAAATCAGGGAATAATCAGATCCAATTCTGACAAGGGGAAAAATCCACCAAGAGGAAATTACCTCAAGAGTCTCAGCCACCTTTAGACCAAATTCTAATACTTTTTTTTTATTTTACTACTTATATCCTTATCCATCCTATTGAATTTAGAGTTAATATTTGAGAAATAATCTCATTTTTATTACATTTTATTAAAATTATCAAAATACTGAATCACTTTTAAAATAAATTGATGTATAAAGCGTAAAGGGTCCTGGGAAATCCTACTACCCTAAATCCTCGCACATATGCCGCGGCTTATATATGCAAAAAAGATGTTTGGAATGGGATTTACCTTTTAACATGAAAAGGATGGGCGTGTGGCATATTTAACGCGGGCGGAATATGGGCGAGGATTCACGACACCAATTCAGATTTTTACACAATAATAAAATTAGAGTCAACTAAGAATTTCTTTGAAAACTGGATGATATTTCCTATCCGTTATTTCTTCTAAAATAATTGTCTATCCTTCCTCCTCCTAGACGAGAGTTTAAAGCTGTTGTTGTAAAAGATATACCCTCCTGTTGAAATCCTCCTACTATTGTCCAAGTGTGAAGTTATTATAAATCTGTATTAGAATAAATAAGGGGCTAAATAGATGTATGAAATCTGGATGTGGATTAGTTGGTGGAAGTATTGATTATCTGCCGGTGATGAGGTATTGTTGGTATTGTTGCTACCTTTTGAAGGTAATAAATATTAAGGGTCGGGTGTGATAAATATTATAGGATATTGATGACTGATGATTTGATGAATGAGTCTAACAATAAGGAGGATGGATTGAGTGGGAGGGAGGATTGTGTGGCCGACCCACCCACCCACTAACCAGATACTAAAACAGATACAGATGGTCAGTCCTGCCCAAATATAAGGGACCCTCCATTGCTGCATTGGATCCATTCTACAAATCCATTGTCTAAGGGTTCATTTATATCCATTTATATTTATCTGTTTACTAGCGTTACTCAAGTACCCGTGCTGCTCTGTGTCCCTTCCAATTACTACAATTATTTAACCTAACCACTCTACAAATTTGGGACAATCTCTAGTTATCTTTTTAACTCCAATCGCAGTACTGTTGTTCCTATCATTGTAGGTATACTGTATATTATAGAATTAAAGCCTCTCTCTTATACCTGCCGCTTTGGAGGAATAGTAGTAGATCTACTTTATTCAATTAACTTAAACCCATAAAACCCAAAGACTTTAGCAGTAGCTTGGACTAAGAGTATACGGTATTCGACGAGGGTTTTAAATTAAAACCCTTGATTTATAAATAGTACCGTATTTCCTGTTTTAATTCCCCTGGGGCTTTATTACTTTGAAGGGAGGATTAAAAATTCTATTAACATGGACAAGATAGGACTTATAGTATGGAAAGGTAGGGGGAAATTAAACCGGAGGGGGGAATTCTTCCGGGGGAGGAATTAAAACGGGAAATACGGTATATTACTATTAAATAGTAGATTTCCTGACATTCTTTTCTTAATCTTCGGAGTGGTTTGGTTTGACTTTTGAGGAAAAAGAGAGCAGAATTGTGATAATTCTTTTCAGAAATGTAATGATTCTTATAGAATTTTAACCCTGTAGAATCTAATTAAATCACAAGTAAAATATTTAGGTCTGCTAAAAAAACACAGTCGGAATAAACGGAACAAAGTTTATCCAATAAGTAGCAAGGTCTTGATAAAAAAAACCTTGAATTATTTTTTTCTAATGTCATTTGTCTGTTTGAATAAAAATGGCAAGTCAGTTTTATTGAATTGGTCATCTCTCTCTCTCTCTCTCATTTTTACAAAGGAGGTCTGACTGACACTGATATCTAATCATGAAGGATATAAATTCAATAAGATCTCAGCATGAACAGCGGCAGACTTACTGACGACCGGTAACCAGTTCGTTGTCTATTTTTATTTGTTAAAATTCCTGTCCAGTGGCAACATCATCTAACTTGGCTGAGGGATAATGATATTAAACCAGTATTTATTTATTATTACTACCCAACAGCTATTCCTATGAATGGATTGATCACCTCGGAAAAAAAACATCCTTCCTGCTGCGATGCAAATTTGTGAAGGGCTCTCTGACCCACGCGTGACCACGGATGGTCAACACTTTGGAGGAAAAAATTATGAACCGGTTCTTGGATTCTTTTCTTAACATCCTCTACAACCCTTTTTAATAACAGCTAATCATTTTTCTCGTCTCAATTTCATATATAGCAATGCCACTTTTACTACTGCTACTGCTACTACTACTACTGCTACTACTACTACTACTACTACCACTACTACTGCTACTACTACTACTACTACTACCATTACTACTATTTCTACTGCTCTTTTTCTTTTAATTTTTTCAGTACATTAAAAATGAGAACGAGATGAATGTTTTTAATTCTCAATACTAGCAGTCACTGTCAGAACAGTTCTTGGTTATTCCATGGAGAATAGATGGTTTTTTTAACCTCAGATTTAAAAAAGTAAGTTTTCTTACTTGGAGACTTTTATTTGACTCTCGTGTCATAAAAAGCCTCTCCCAGTTTTGATTAATCTTTGCCCATTCCATGTCAACGGGGGTTGACCTTAATCCGGTCAAAGGTGGCAGCGATACGGAAACTGGGATGTATGTTTTTACACACTTCTTTTCGCTAATATTTTTCACATTTTGCACTTCATTTGTCATATTCTGTAACTTATCAAGGGAATATTTCATTTCCTTCGAAGAGCTGGTAGAAAATGCATAACTTATTGGGTGCATGAAGACTCGGACGGGTGTTTGTAACCAGAACCAACTATACAAATCAATTCTCCTACCTTGCAGTACTTTCTCTTGTAATTTACATTCTTTTTTC
The DNA here is from genome assembly GCA_034682405.1 of Hydroisotoma schaefferi. Classification (NCBI taxonomy): domain Eukaryota; kingdom Metazoa; phylum Arthropoda; class Collembola; order Entomobryomorpha; family Isotomidae; genus Hydroisotoma; species Hydroisotoma schaefferi. The sequence goes on along the minus strand of JAQFZX010002714.1, from coordinate 4,466 downwards.
CTTCGGACGTTTACATCCTTTATTCTTGCAATATTCCCAATACGTTTGACCTGTGCATTTCAATGTTAGTTTTTTTTGCTCGTTAAAGGGTGGATCGTTCATTTTAATTCCCAAAAATAAATCCATAAGAGCCAGAACAGAAGAGATTTACTTAATCGATAGGTTCCGATAAGCACAGCAGGGTTCCACACATTTGCAAGTTTTTTGCTATCATCGCTTGACACATTATGTTAATTTTCCTCAACAACGGCCAACACTTCTAACCAGCAGTACGGGCCACTTATTTAAATCATTTTTTACCAAAAAGGTATTCCTAAAGGTCGGCAGTCTCATCTCAACGATCGGCAAATGGGACGACGACCCTTCCATTTTAATCTCACTCCTGCTCTCTGTATGCTAATCAGCATGTGAATAATTTAACGGTTGACCCTTTCTGAAGACCACAACTTATCACGACTACTACTACTACTACTACTACTACTGTTACTACCACTACTGTTACTACCACTACTACTACTACTACTACTACTGCTACTGCTACTACTACTACTACTGGTATTACTACTACTACTACTACTACGAAAATAAAAAAATGTTGTAGTTTTTTTTACCCCCACCAACCAACCACTAATTTGCTATGCATGGACGGATCAGAATGAAGGATTACTTAACGTATGCAAGAAATGTAAAGTAAAGGGGCCTTTTCTTCTTGGAACTAAAAAACTTGAGTCTTGTATTTTTTATTTTGGATATAATCGTGCAGAAGAGGACTTAAGGTCCGGGGACTTGAACTGATCAATCGTCCAAAGAGAACTAGTAAGTAACCATGATAAAACTAGCCGATGGGCACCCCATGATCCAAAATCCAAGGACTCATCAGTATCCCCATCATAACATAAGGAATGAGTAAAAAAAAACGATAACCCTTTTTCGAACCTTGATAATATCCCATCATGCATGGACTATTATGAGATAATATTCTATAAAGGAGAATGGCTGGGAAGGGATTTCTTGGGCAAAAAATAACATTTTTTATCCCTGGAATTGATTTTAAATTTTAAACCCTTTGATCCATTCATTGAACTGTGATCAGATTCATCATCATCCTCAGCATTTTTTACACTCTCACTTCCTTTGTAGTGTCCTTAAAGTAATGAAATGGGTGAAGGTTAAGGGTCTCTCTCGTTGTTACTTTTGCAGCATAAAGAATACACTTTTTTTTTAAATATATAAACTATACAGAAAACATGTTCAGTAGATTGCAAGAATGAGGATGGAGGATCTCTGTACAGTAAATAAATGTTTATTGATACATTTTCAGCCTTGCCTTGCTTGCTAAATAAAGGTAGGTACGGGAAAGAAGAAAAGGGTTTAGTGTTTTACTTTCCTTGAATACGATCCGTATATCTTTATATAAATAAATATATCTGGTAAAATAATAGAATATCATCCTACATGTTCCGATCATTCATCCGGGATGGATCCATGATCTGATCACAGACTTTTTTCACCCAGAGACCCACACACAACTAGAGAATGAGGAAGAGTGACTTGGGATTTTACACTTTTTATTCCATTTCAATACAATAACCTTGGTGGTGAGATACTGTTTGGCCTAGTCCTAGTCCTACTCCTTCCTGGAATAACTGTGTATCATTTACTCAACCGAACTTTTAGTTTTGATTTCAAAACTATTTATTAACAATTATTTTTAAGACGCTACTTCAGCTCTTGAGCATTCCTAGTTAGTCTGGAGTACTTTGGTCATTCCGAGGACTCCTTGATGAGATTATTATTACGATCGTTGTAAGAAATAACTTTAGGTTTAGATTCCTACTCGATTATTTGTGTTTTTAAGGTTACCGAGGCTTTAATTGGAGACATACGGTAGCTAAATTTCAACTACATGGAATGGAGAGACTGCTACTGATTTGACACAGTGGCACATAAAATCCTCTTAGTGGAATCCTTTGTCCTCCTCTCTCATCTCCGCTCAACTCGTAACTGATACCCAACCTTTTCTTTACTTTTACACCCATCAATAGCACATAAGGTAGCTTTCTTAGTTCTTGTTCAAAATCACCATACATAGCCTTAGAAAATAGGGTCTTCATCTTTGGCTTTCTTGGAATAATTACCTAATCCCAGCTCATCCTTTCATAAAGGAAAGGGCCTTTGATAAAAGTGGAGAGGGAAGTTAGTAATTCTGAAATAGGCTTATCATTCCTAGTCAATCGTAGAAAAAGATACGCAATCAATTTTTCTTCTCTCTAGATAGCTTTGGCTAACGTTTTTATTGTGAAAGTTCAATAGAAACATTCGAAATTCGGGTTACCTACTTTTCTAATTGAAGGGAAAAGATGATATTGAGAGGGATATTTGGGAATATGTCCAGATTTTTTGTACTTTACTTCAGTTCAGTTCCTTGCCTTCGTTGAATGAAGCTCTGATGAAAAATTAGTAAGGAAATATTGGCTGAATAAGTGCCATTGTTTTTTAGTAGAGTAAATAAGATGATTGACAGTTGAAGACTGCATAGGTATGTTCATTTTGTTAAGAAATGAACTCATTGATCTCAAAAAGAGCTGAAGTGTCGTTTTCCTTCATTACTTTACTTACATTTACTTTACTTCACGTGGAATTTAATGTCATTTGATAGTTTGAAAGCTTCCTTCCATGCAAGAATAAGGATGCGAATTCCAATGATACTTTACTTTACCAAGCACGATAATGCTGGCGAGGACACATCAAAACCTATTCTAAGTTTATTCTGTCGGATTTCCACCTTCTGGGTGTTACTTTTTCTGCGCTTATCAAAGGTCAAAGACATAGGAACATGCTGGTCATTTATGTTCACACCTACAAAGATTTTTCTAGAATAACCTATCCACAAAATACACTCTATTGACTGACCTGACCTGACCTAACATACCTACACCTACCAATCCACATCCATACCTGTAAAAATTACACTACTTATTACCTTAAATATTCTAATTTCCACTTTTAAATGTTAAATTAACCCTTAATTCTCAACTACAATTTCTCTTGGTAATTCAACCCAGCAAGTAGACCAAAATAGAGTATCAAGAAGCATCATTCATAATTATAATAAGTAACTCCAACCTTCTCTGAAATCTCAGCCAGGGCTATCTACTTTACAACCCTATTTACATTTTTCAGTTCAAAGTGTGCAACTGTAATTACAGATAATAGCTCTCAATTTCTCCATTTCTTACCCTAAATCAGCGAATGTTAAAGTGTGATTTAAAGTGATTTGAAGTAACTAAGGTCCCCCAGGTTTGCTTTGTGAAGTAGCCTTATTTGCTTTTGAAATCATCCTTACAAACTGATAATAATCTGCATTTGAGATGATCACTAAGCAGAACTTGATATGAAGTTTGGATCTGTGGCCGTGGAAATGATAATATGCCAAGGATCCTCTATGCCAACTCAGGTTTGGATTGATGAACGGGTTGGATTTAAATGCAGAATGATTGAGGATTGGTGCAGATGTTGGAGGAATAATGATGAGTAAAAATCCAGGTGCAGCATGCTGAATAAATCTATAAAAGGGAGAGCTAATTTGAATATTCATAATGAGACATTATCATCATCCCAGATCCTTCCAAATGTATCTTTCTTCCATGTCCTTACGGACCTAGGGTCCTCCATGCTTATTATCCAGCATTTTTTATTTTATAATTTTTAAAACTCTGGAACAGCTACCCGTTTAAACTTCGTAGGTGCATCAGTCCGTTTCCAAACCTACTTATCATAAGTTGAAGCAGACAACCACATTATAATAATCTGAGAGAGCGATGATGCGACGGATCCTGCTGCTGGTTGTCTCTCTGCTGGTTTTTTTATCCCGTGTGTTCAAATATAAAATAAATAATGAAAAGGCATTGGTGCAGGCGAAGGATGATGGATCTCTTTTGTCCTTTGTCCCTCTGCCCCTTTGGATCTATTCAAATTATAATCACTATCTTTCCCCGTCCATTGTTCATCATTCCACAAATACTACCAACAAGTAATGGAATAGATGTACAAAGTATGAGGTAGGCATGGAGGAGCATAGCATTTTGGAGATGAAGGGATCAACATATTTAAATGTAAAAGTGTCAAGACGGTTCCAATCTACGTATCTTTATTTACCTTGGAACTGGGAGGTTTCTTCTACCGTTAAGCTTTTGATGCGTGCTAGTCTAGAGATTCAAAGGGTTTAAGAGCTACAAGGGAAAAATTGTAGGAACTTTTCTTAAAGGCGGAGGTTTCTTTTTAAGTGCCCCTTGGGACTTTATTTTTAAATTTTGACACCTAACGTATAATTTCTTATCTTTAATACCTGAAAGTGTAATCGATCTACTGCTACATCTACTACTACTACTACTACATCTACTACTACTACTACTACTACTACTACTGCTACTACTACTACTACTACTACTGCTGCTACTGCTACT
>JAQFZX010002713.1:0-16938 GCA_034682405.1 Hydroisotoma schaefferi | reverse complement strand
TTTCTGCTAGTAGCCATAAGCGAGTAGTTAATATTTCCTGCATGCTTTTATAATATATCTTACTTTTTACTTTTTAGTTTTATCATGCACTTTTTTGCATTTTGGGTGGCAGAAGCAGTAGTGTATTGGCACTAGCACTGATAGAACCGGAGTAACTTTCCTTTCATAGCATTGTAGAGGATAGTAGAAAGTAGGACTTTATGGCGAAAAGCGCCATAGATACCCTGTCTGCTATTATATGTTATGATACGACCTCAGATGCCAAGTAAGTCAGAGGGAAAAAACTTAGAAGAGAGAGCGAACATAGTTGTTACTTAAGGCCTGGGAAAAATCCGCACTGGCCCAGTTCAACTTTCTCTCGCAGAGTTGGTCCATCGGTCGGTTGGTTTATGGACGGACGTGCTTTCTCCGAAAGTTATTATAGGAACTTGCCCGAATTTAATCCCTCGCCAGGTGAAGCTTGAACCGGAGACTGAGGTTTTCTATGTTTTCTCACCCAATTAAGCAATCAACTTGGGATAGAGGATTGTATCAGATTAAGCAACCCGCAAATTCTATCAGATTGCCACAGTATTGATAGGTGACACGTTTCAGAGAAAAGATACTGCCGTTATTACTAGTTTCTGGCGTATGTCCGTACATTATAATTTAGACATCGCTTTGTGCTTTAACTTGTAAACTTTTATAGACAAAGTAGACGTTTTGTATGGTCGGTCGCTGGCTCTTTGTGTCAAGTGGTTTGTTGATAAAATTGACATTTCCTTTGCAACAGTTTAGGTGGGTTAGCAAACGTTGTCACGTTGTCAATAACCTTACCCAAAAAGCGTATAAACGGCAGAATGGTTTGTGCCGTTTTCGGAGAAAGTCTTACTCAATGTATCTTATGTATTGTAATTTGTTAGCTTATAACACTTAAACATCCAAAAGCTGAAGCAGTGTTTAATATCCTTGCTATCTAGATGGATGTTAAGTCTACCACTGGGTTTGACACTGAACAGTAGTACAGTTGAGAGAAAACTCTTACTCTTGGTATCATGTCAAGAAATACAAATCCTAATAGACAAGTAATTCTAAGTAAGACAAGCGACGGATTTTAATATTATTTGGGAAATAATTATAAAGGAAATTTACTAAATTGTGAGTGATGAAAGCCAACGGGAGCCTTGACTGTTGACGTTTACAGTGTCCTAGATTGTTGTCATGTCATTTCAATATCCTGGGGGGGAGGGTACTATTTTAAGTTGAGAAGCACTACCGGTACTGAAAAAGAGCTTGAGAGCGTATCGTCTCGTAAACAGCGTTGAAAAAGTTTGTCTATCCGGCTGCATACCGTTTTTACTGTAAGTCAATGTATGTTATAAAGAATCAAACAGAGGGATTGGCATTAAATTGCTTTGTTTTATTTTCTCTTTATCTGAGGATTATGCTGACGCTAACATTTAGTATAGCTTGGTTGCATGGTTGGTTAAATTACGTACTATAATAAAGTACAGCTGGACGCTTTTGTTCGTTGGTAGAAAAAGTGGAGAAAGCTATCCATCCGTGGTAGGGAGGATATTAAATATATTTGAAAGGATGGAAAGTATTCTTACGAATATCAGCCATTAAAAGGGAGGATATCCTCGAGAAATAAATGGGATTTCTGTTTGGCCATAGATCATTCTCAGAATTTGATACATGATTACAATATATTTAGTACAATGTGAAAGTGTAGTTCTGAACTGAGTCCAGATAAGTCACTAGAGTTCACTAAGGATGGTGAAATTGTCATCGTTTCATCTTAGCCTTCAAATACAAAACCATTTCCTCTACACTATGTAGTAGTAGGTAGAGTTCTATCGTTATAGTTGTGTTCTTGTAGATATACTTTATGTAATACTCTTGTTAAAGCCATTCCCCGATGTGCTAACTCTTATTTGTGCGGACAAACAGTGTACGGTAAGTTAGTGTCATTTGAAAGTATATCACCATATTGAGTACTAATAGTAGAAAGCTAGTAAAACGTTACTTTTACCGGTGTCAATTGCACTCTGCATATTGGGTAAGTGCAAGTAAAGAAAAGTAGAATTGAAGGGATTCTATGGTGAGATAGTTCCTGACAAAACGGACCTTGCCACAATGTACCTTCGTCATAGATGACTGTCCGCGACACAATGTCGCTTCATCGTGACTGTTCGCGACACTATGGTTTGGTTCAACATACTTTACCCTAAACCTGATTTAACAGTGGTGGACTCCGATTGAAAGGAAGTAGCTTTAATACAGAAATATATTTGCGTGTTACTTTTGCATTACCCATCATATATTTCATATTCGAACTTATTTATCTCTCCAGATAGGTGACAGCCAACGTATGATAAAATATAGTAGGTACTATAGATTATCTCGACTGGTTCGTAGTGGACTGTAGGGTGGACTTAAATGGTGGGCATAACTTTTTCATTCTGCACTTACACGGAAGCACAGAGTACCGGCGAGGGCAAAGTGAAATTAAGGAGATGCGGGCAGAAAAAACTCAAGTGTAATTGCTTTCTCCGCATAATAAAAAGCCTGAAAATTTAAGAGTGGGTATTGTTCTCTGGGTCGTATTAAAGTGGAAATCAAATTTATCTTTGTCTATGTCTGTCTCCCATCCTGGTCTTGCATGCAGGCAAAAAGTTGATAGTATTTGTATTACATTACAGTTTAAAAGAACCAATCCTACACGGCTACAAAACTTGAACAGACAGTATAATATAGTAAGCATTCTATTCAGCAACGAACCCAGGACTGAAGGTTACTTTCATCTGTCTGCAATCAACATAATAGATCCAAGTCTTTAATGAAATGGAATTAAATTCTTTAAGGAGAAAGTTTCTTTTCCCTTTACAATACTTTCTTTAAAGAATTTATGAAATTATAGTTTTAAGTTCCATGGGAAGATATTTTCACAAAGAGCTTTTAAATCCTTTAATTAGACGAATTCAGGATCAACGTTTTTATTCTAATGTAAAACATTAAACGGAGTTATGCAAAGTGGAAAGTAAACCTGAAATATGATAATCTTAAGTATACATTAATTTAGTCAGTTGCAGTAGATAAGTCTAGCTGGCGTTTTACAAAATACGGTGAATAGTGTAATTTTAAAAATAACTGTTACTTTAGACGTTGAACCAACGAGATCTGAGGCTCATCCTCTGAGCATGCTTTTAATGCGACTGCAAGCAAACGTATGGGCTCCTTTTTTTGCATAGCTGATATATAGCTAATTGGATTTTATTTGAAACTCCAGTTGGAAACTTTGGCTTTGATAAAGTCTCAAGAAAAACTTTTGCCTACCGAAGTTGGCACCGCTGCAATTATAGTATCAGTAGCGATCATATTTTGTAAATACGTTTGTTGTACTTTATTTAAAAGTGGAAATATTTTTAAACATAAAGTTAGGTAAAAGACATGCGTTATCCATCTCAAGTTGACTGTAGAGAAAAAGAAATCAGTGGGGTATTTTTCTTGCATATTCCTGTTTTTGTATTAGTATGCTCGGCTCATACTTCAGTTTTATGATGATAAAGAAGGTGATTTATCTGAGGTCATCAGATCCAATGCGTTAGATTTTAGTTAAAAGTAATAGCCTAAATATTGATGAATGTGGTACCAGTTAGGTAACCGCTTTTCAATAAATATTAAGAGGAGGACGCAGGACGAGCACCACTGCAAGGAAACTTATCCAAAAATCAGCTTTTATGAGCAGAAGCAGCAGAGTAGATGGATTAGGAATTGCATAATTATTACTGATTAGATTACTAGTGACCTATCTATCTATCTGCCAACTTTCATTGATTTCTTTGATATTTATAGTAATTTCACAGGTCAATAGAAAATACTATAAGAACTTTCATTTATTGATACCATGATGGGCGAGTGTAGCTTGGCTGTTGATGAACATTCATGCATACTTGCATATATTGTTAATGATAGTTGATCAAAAATGATATGGGCTCATCTGTAAAGTACGCGAGTGCCTAAAATGATACTCTGACTTTGACATCAATAGTGAAGTATAGAGTAACGGAAATGAAAGCCAAGAGAAAGACGTGACTTTGGGGGAACGTGAATGATTGGGTCTCAAAAGGGTTGCCCATAACTTGGTCTGTTTCTCGACTATCGCTACTTATGGCTATGTACTCCCGTATAATATTGGCTGTGAATAGTTGGTTGCTTTGGAGTTACAACAGATGCACTTTCTCCCGAATTCTTATCAGACGTACATAAAAGATAATGATGTAAGGGAATACATGTTGTATTAAACGTATGATGCGTATTGGAATGGTCTAGAAGTAGGTCCACAAAGTTGTTATTGTTAATTGCAAAGAAAGAGATAAGCGTATATTTTTGATTTTCATATAATCATCGACCGACGGTAAGGGAGAACAGTATCAGGGTTGTTTTTAGTTATTCTTGTTACTGATGCCATCCTAATCTGAATCCAGTTCATAGCGTGGCTTTCATCCGTTACTTTTTTTATAGTCGCGGCTGCTTTGCTTCTGTATTCATGCTATGCTGCTGGTAACAAGTTACCCTTAACAGTCATCTTAGATAAGTACAAAGGGAATGATATGAAGATAACTACCAACAGACAGCTAAAACTGAAATTAGGATCTATAGAGTGTACTTATGCTTGCGATGAAGTTTTTAAGGCAAGCAGCATAACACATTCTAATGAAACTAGGTTCCAGTTAAATCCTTCTTATCTTCACCATTTGGTGAATAAAACTTTCAGCAGCAAATTAAACAGCAGAACAACACTTTCACTAAAAATATGTAGCTCTGGTGTTTTATTGGATGTTAGGCCAAGAAAGAAATGAGTCATTCTAAAAGGGTATCTTTGCTTGTGGGCCTGTCAAAGATTATGTTAAGTAAAAGAGGGAACAGTTTTAGAGAGCGTAGAGGTCAATTTTCCACTGCAAGTTCAGATTCAGGAGGTGTATATAATCCAGTGTCTTACCTTTTGAATAAATGGTAAAATTTTGCAGGGCATTCAATGAATGAAACACAGAGACAAACATAGCACAGGCTTGGTTTGGATTTTATTGCACTACCAATGTCCAAAAAGAGGTTCATTATTGTGTCCACCTTGGTAAAATAAAATAAAACATCGTTCATTTAAGCAGCACACTACCTGTCTGCTTTTAAACTGGATACAATACTATGTACTTCTTGGATGGATTAAAGTATAAAGTAGTTAAGGTTTAATGAAAGCAGCTAGGCTTTTTTATCCTTTATTTAGAAATGTCTACAATATTTATGGGTAAATAGAACGAGGTTGTCAATAAATATTGTCGTCAACTAGTGGAATGGTAGCTCTGTTAAGTAGTACAGCTTGCTTTTTTAGACCTATTCTTGCTACACATTGCTGCGGAAAGTTAAGTCGACGGTTGGTAATGGAATTAAGTAGTTGAGTTCAGGTACATTTTTCATGTTGAAGTGTTACCCTCGCGTTATGGGTTGGTGAGAGCGTGTCCGTTGTTGGTGGGTACTATCAGTACTTAATGTCCCAGTAAGTCAGTGAAGCGAGAAGGATTTTCATAAGTTGATTATGGGATTTTATTTTGTTTTTTACTCTTAGGTTTCTGTGTATCAGTGTTCTCGTTATGAATTAACATTAAGTGACAGAGAACAAAAGTAAGCTAGGCAGGCATAATCATAGCACTTCGGATCGAATTCCGTGAGGAAGTGAATGAAATAATTATAAAAAAGCGTTAAGAGAAAGCACTATACTATAGCTTTTATAACCCATTGGTTAGGGGCATGGGTGGCGACGGTAAATCGATGATAGTAGGTGTAAGCGTGGTTTGACTTTTGTATGATTCTTTGAAACTTGTATAGTGAGTAATATAAGGGATGTCGAAGTGATTATTTTGGTTTATCATTGCAGATTTCTTGCCCAAGGCGTGTAACCGCTTCGGTATCTAGTCCAGTCGCAGCGCAGGCAGTTTTGACGAAAGTGGACATATTTTCACCCACAAAAACGAAGGTACCTTCGTGCTAACCAAAACCGAAATAAGTATACAGATTTGTGCATATGAGAAGAAGTGAAGGTGCTGGAAGCTAATGAAGTTTCGAATGTGAATCAGTTGGAAGGAGTCAGCATAGTGGGTGGCTTTTCCGTAATATCCTAAATGTTTGGCTTGTCTATGAAGCAGACAGAGGCAGTTTTGTAGTGCCAATCACACACTCAATGATAGAAATGAACTATTGAGTCCTTTTATGGTTGCCTACAACCAATCATTCAATCTATTTGCAGAGGGACTTTATTGTGAAGAAAGATCCAGAATATAAAAGGCACATCGCATCCTGAGCGATTCGTCAAACAAGAAATAAACGGCAATTTCTTATGATCAGCTTAATTGGACTGAGGATAAGATATTTGCAGAAGAAACAATAACAAAGCATTCATTCCTTTACTTTATTATGCTGGAGTTTTGTTCAGCCGGAATAGGAATCAACATTTTTAGAGTAAAAAAGTAAAAAGAAGGGTAAGTCATGGTCCAAGGACTACTAGCAGCGTCGCTTTTCGTCGCCGGGTGGATAGTATTCCCAGGTTCCTTTTTACTCCAGAAATATTTCTGGTTTGATACCAGTTTAGGGAAGAGGATCAGTCAGGAATATGGATTTTCTGGAAAAGACTGTGTTGATATATCAAACAAGTGAGTGGATGGGATTATAATGCAGTTATGTTGTTTATTTTATTGGTTTTGTTACCAAAGAGTGGAGGTTTTGGAAGGATACAGTAGAAATGATTATGTGACCTTTTGCCACTAACTGTCTTGGCTTTACGCAAGTAGTCGTAGTTAAACCAGTTTTAAGCAAGGTGTTGCCCTTTTACTCCTTTTTATAACCTAGGAACTTACAGTCAAGATTTTATTGCATTAAGATAGAAAGTTAAGAAAATCCAGTACCCAAATATATAAACTCTTACATGTAAGTATTAAACAAACGGCATGATAAATGGTAAAAGGAGAGAGGCAGGATGAGAGAATACCTTGAAACGGAAGTTGGGAAAGTTATCTATTTCCTCAATGTAACCTTTAACACAAGCTCCAATCCATAACTCAATCAGTCTTTGCTTCAGTAGAAACTATTTTCACCTACCCTCAATCAGGGCTTTTGAATTGCACAGAATTATTGTTAAAAGAGTGTGAAAGTGATGGATGAAACAGCTTTTAATCTGTTAGCTGAGTTTTTAGTTTTAGTTGTGTTGTTAATTGGTGCAATGGTACTTTTTTCCTTTTCAGTTTGACCTGTTGTAGTTCTTTAAGTGCTTTCTGTGTGATGAAACAAATGATGAATGAAATGGTTCAAGTTGATTGACAAGAATCCTACCTGCACTCAGTTTCCTACGCTTCGCTCACTGTCCAGTACTAACTAACTAAACAAATCATTCCATGGAACTGACTCTGCCTTGGCATTTACGCATATTTGTTACTATTTCTTTAATGGTTTATTTTCAGAGTGGTTTCCGCGTTTCAAGCAGTTTTAGCAACAATTTCGGGTTTCATTGTATGCTCAAACTGCTATCAAAACGTGTTGTATGACGCTCATCCAATGACTCTGTTGTACGCTTGGTTTGGGATTCCGTACTTTCTCTACGATACGTTTGCTATGTTTTACGTATCCCGTATTGAGGAAAATAAAAGAGATGACAGTCACATTGTCATTCAGTTCATTAAGTTTATACTTCGATCCCCTGTGATCGTTATACACCACATGATCCTAGCTCCCTTAGGATTTAGTTTGATAGTGGTAAGTAAAATTATACAGTACTTGCAAGTCTAAATTAGTCTTCTTTTTTAGTACGATTGGGTAGTAAATGTCAGTGAGATGACATGAATTAACTTATAAATGCTTCTGTTTGTCTTATAGTTTTTCCGTGATGGAATCCGTAATGGAGACTTTTTTGTTGGGATCATTTACTTAATGGAGACGAGCACTCCATTCGTTTCTTTAAGGTTTATCCTCAGTAAATTTAAGGTAGGTCTCTAGATAAATGCAGTCTTGTATCGCACTTCAGTGAACGTTGAGTCTTTTGCAATCAAAAATAAGTTTTTTTTTGCTATCTTTTTAGTTGAAGTCTTCCTCAATGTATCTACTTAATGGGATACTAATGCTGGTCATGTTCCCTATATTTCGAATTGCCAGTTGTTTCTACACAGTTTCTTTATATGCTGAACAAAACGGTTTAGGATTCTTAGAGGTAAGAAAGAAGAAAAATTTTATAATTGTATGTATGCTAATAGTAATGTATTCATGTTTGTTTTTCTCTAGACGCTTTTCAAAATTCCACTAGGCTGGAAAGTTGTCTTCTCTTCTGCTGTGGCACCTCAAATCTATTGGTACTTTCTGATGTGCAAAGGACTCGTCCGAATGATCCAGAAATCCAAAGCTCAAAATAACATCGACAAGAAGGAGAAAAGTTCCATTCTCTCTCCACCCGAGTCAGCGTACGCTGAAAATGGAACGACCATGAACTCCTTAGATCGCCCTAAGATAGAGTAAAACTGCTACTTAAACTTAAACCCTTGGGTTTGTTTTAGTTATAAGTACCATGAGGGAATCCTTAATATTTGCTTGAATGACGTTATATTAGTTCTACTTATCAGGAATGAGATGAGTGTGCTAAGGTAGTCATTTAGGATGTATAGAATGAATAGCTTTTGAACAGATAGCTTAAGCACGCGTTAAAGTAATAATTGTGAAGTCTTCCAGTTTAAAAGAGACCTCTTAACATCTAAGTTACTTGGAACTAAAACTAGAATGTTCTTTTATGTGGTGTAGCAAGAAGTTATACCTACAAGCAAGTAAAGATATGATTTCTGGGAAAGTCTTCATTTTTCATTCAGCAAATAAGAGCCGAATGGTCAGGATCGAAGAGATGATCAAACTTGCCCAAGAATGTTGTGTATTGTCTTTAATCATATAGTGCATGAATACAGTGACAGTTGTATTTGTTTTGTCTTTAATCATATTTATTACAAAAGTATATTTGTTTTGGCGTCACAAACCCCGAAATAGGGTTTTTTTTGTGCAGAAGTTAAATATCTCTCAAGGGAAGCATGGAACCCACTAACTATTCTGTCTTGCTTTACAATACAATTGTATTGTTATTATTTAGTTGAATATTTACAAAGAATATACAAAGGCATCTTTCTAGAAACTAGTGCTGTTAACAGTAAGAAAGTTCACTTTAGGACACTTCCATAGTTTCATTTGGTTGTTTTTATAAAGAGTTCTCTATTATGACGTCCGCTATATGCATTCCACATTGGTGGACTCTCTGTGAACACGCTTAGCTTTTGAAACACTATGCAACTTACTAGATTTTCTTAGTAACTTTCTACTGTTTTGTGCTTTAGGACTTTATTTATCATTAGTAATTAGTACGGGTTTATACTAAAAAAATGTCTGCCCTGTAAACGACAACTTCAGTTTGCTGTTAATCGTGTAGGGGAGAATATGGTATGGATTATAATTCACGATATGATATAGGTGCCATTTTATTGTGTTACTATAAGAAGCAAGTGTTAAAGACCAAGAATAATGAATCTGGTGGTATGAAAGTGTATCCCTCATGGTACTGCTAGAAATTAGTTTTGTAGTTTAAGTCATATGATGATGAAGAATTGTTTTATTTGATAAGGCTAGTCAAATGTAATGCTGTTGTACATTCTTAAGTACACGTGCCGCCTAGTCACTTGTCAGTTAGTAAAATTAGATCAGACAGTAACATGTTGTAAACCCTACAATGCCTAATATCTCAATGTACTGCAAGTCTTTAAACCTGTGTACTTATATGTGACGAACTATGTCCATAAAAATCATTGAGCTATGCGACTGAAAAATATAAAGCATGAAATATTGTACTACTAATAAATTATACAAACATGTATACCCATTCAAATCCACTATTCCGTTCGTTGTACGTCAACCAGACAGTGTCATTTACTTTTATGGCATTTATTTTCTCTCCGTGATATAAAGATGAATTAAGCTTGAGTTTTTGATAGTTTTTTATGGATGCCAAATCTCTGTATTCATATTTCCCATAGTTCTCAATTTAGCGTCTAAATCATCTTCTCTCAGGTCAGTAGAGTTGCATCGAGTCAAATCTTTTGTAAGTTTCAAATGATCTGTTATCTGAAAGAAAAGTTTAAAAGTGAGACAAGATTTAGTGTTCTGTTGGTGATTAAACTTTTGTTAGTACCCTTGATATGCAACAGCGAACGTCTTGGGGACCTTCGAATTTACTTAGTTTTTGAGTCTTTTGGTCGAATGGAAATATTCGGACCCAATCACCACAAACAGTTGGAGCATTTTTGGACCAGTTCCTTGGCAATAGATTAAGTCCCGGTCCATTTCTTGGGAAGCTAACTTTGTCTTTTGGTCCCTCTGGAAGTAAATTGTAAAGATTATTATTTTTATATGCATAAAAGACGCAATTGACGATTGTGTCCTGTCTTACTTAATATTGGCAGCAATATTGGTGTAGAATGAGGAGGGGCCTGTGGTGTAGAAGGTTTATTACTTTCTTCAGATGAAAGCTTACAGTTTTGCCCCGGCTTTGAGCTATCACATTCGGAAGAGTTACTGTTATTACTCAGACTCTCTATACTGTTCGACAAATATTTCTTTGTTACGTTGTTGTTATTTTTATCACAAATAGGCATTTCACTGTAGCTACGATATGAAAAACTACTGGGAGTTGATATGTATTTCTGTGGACCAAGACTTTCTTCTGGAAGAGGATAGTCATCATCGGTATTGATCTTCACGGCTGGGTCTACATTTATAAGAAGAGGACATTGTTCTGTCATGAAAGACCACTGAAGGCCAGCATCTCTCTGTGAAGTGGAATTCTGATCTGTAATCTTGAAAAGTTTTGATTTCCAAGAACGAGCAATTGACTCAGAATTAGAAGCCCCTGGGTCACCTCTAAACTGCTCTATAGTTCTTTGAATTTCTCTTTTAGCTGAATGGTCTTCTGCTAAAACAGCCTCTTGTAAGCCGTGGATCTTTGGGAGTAAGGCCATGTAGTTCTTAAACGCATTTTCTTCTGAAGCTTTACTACTTTGATCTTCCTCTCCTTGGAAAGGCGAGTGCACTTTACTTTTTTCTTTTGAATTCCTTGTAGTAGTGGTACTGTAGCTTTTCATACTTTTCAAGTTCACAGTCTTCAGAGATTCTCCATCTACAAATAAATGAATATATTCGAGGGATTGAGCAAAAAATCACGCAGTTTTTTATTTAGTAATCTTTCTCATACCTTTACAAGCGGAATAGATTCCCCCAAGAAGGTCTTCATCGGTAAGACGGTGAACTCGCTGAGAGGTAGCTAGCAAGTACGGTTCACTCTTTGTTGGCTTAAATTGTCGTCCGTCAGGTAGGCCAAGTAAATCGAACATTTCGTGAAGCATGGGCTTTTTCACTTCTTCATCTACTCCGGTCAGTAGATCGCTACTTAGTGCTGGATTTATGTTGACCTAAACGTTAAACAAAGTTGGTAGTAAGGTATTGAAGCTGAGGACTTTGGATGCGAATTCGTAAGTAGCATAATTTTTTATAAGGAATACTTCAAGTAGGTGTGGTTTTAGCTGCTCATCTACCAGAATATCGAATCCCAGAAACTCAAAACTATTCGCTTTGCAGTCCAGACGAGAAATATTGTTTCCATCGCCAACTATAATGAGGACTAGAATGGACCAGATTCTTTGCCACAGAAAGTAATCATCAACTTTACGAGATTCCAGATATCGTCTTAACTTTTTCAGCGTCCATTTGCACCCTTGTATATTGAAAACATTCATTACATTTAGCCTTATTTATATTGTAAAAGCTGCTATGCTGTTCTCTCCTGAAATTAATTTAATTATTAATTCTTAGCCATACCAAAGCCAACGGTATCCTTATTCGTTTTGTAGGTAGAACTATGCTTGTTTATTGATGTGTTCGTCAAGTGAGCAAACGTATTGGGTAGGTTGTTTATGTCGTATTTCTTGGTTGCAAATCTAGTTATTCCTTCTCGATAAGCGTAAATTGTTAAAGGATTTGTGCAAGTGACACAAACGTAAAGCCTCAAATCCCACTTGTACTGATTGATCAAGAAAGGCCGATAAATGTACTCTTGAACGACGCATGGTTGGTTGTATGAAAAGAACGCTGCATGCTGAAAGAATACAAGCAGTAAATCGAAATTCATAGCACTGCATTATGAATAGCTACGTAGTTTCCACTGCTCAAGTAGTTTAAAAAATACACCAACATCAAAAACGGTAATTCCTCGTCCTTGGCTTTTGGCCACCGGTTTAGAAATCCAAATAGGAGCCTTCTTTCCTTTTCTTAGGTAAGTATATGGTCCCACTGATAAGCAGCTTGAATCTTCCGGAAAGCCGTATTGAATCTGTCCTATGCGACGAGTATGTTCTGCAACCAGACGAGTGTATTCTGCCGGAAGGATGTAAGACAATGGACTAAAAAAAGGGTTAAAAGGGCAACTTTAGAATATTTCCCAAACTGTGAACTTTTACTTCTCTCAAGAATGACTCTGCGTTTCAATAGTTTGTGTGTAGATTATTGCATATTCATCTAATGGACAAATAATGATAGTTTACAAGTTTACAAACTGCATAGTACTAGGAATGTTTTACTTCGTCTCTGCATAATTGTCTCTCCCCAAGTTGTTACATGTGCTTCTTTCTTATGTATATCGATGCATTGTCATGCATTAGTTTAACACTATCGAAGCTCGCTGTATGTTCGTCTCGTAACGTAACACGCCAACTTTATTTCTTTGCGTGAGAAAGTTCATTTTGCCTTTGTCATAAATTTAGTCGTAGATACAGACGAACGGACGGATGTGGAAAATGCTCACCTCCCTTTCCATGCAACGCTAGATCAGGGTTTTGTATTTATTTTGACTTAACAGTCATTTCTACAACATACCCGGGTATTATTTATAGAGGCGGAAGCGAGAGAGTGATAATGGCAATAGTTTTACCCAGTCCTAGGCCCCAGGATATGATTAAGATTAATCAACTAAATGCACTGCATGATGAGGAGACGCTGGTTTTTTTCATAAATGATAATATGTCAGTTTTTTTACATGCATTTTTCAGACGAGTGTTCCCTAACCTAATTTTAGTAGACATGACAAGGACACTGGCAGACCACTTTCCTTTGAGGCGAAGGCCTTAGAGAGAAATCCAACTGCCTGAATTTCCATTTATAACTCAATTGGGGTTTAAGTTTATTAGTACAAAGTAAAGACAGTTAAACTAAAATACGATAGATAATTATGTAGGTTTATTGTTTTATCACGATCATGCATAGATAACATCAAAAATAATAAAGGCATGGATTACTAGAAGAATTGTTAAAGTTAATTCATTTTGTAGTTTCATTTCAAAGCAAATCCGTTTTAAATTGTCTTAGTTGTCTTGAAATACGTCTTATCTACGGAAAGGAACAGACAACCTTTTCATGCTAACTGCTAGAGAAAGTCAGATTACGCGAGGGGTTAAAACTGATGATAAAAAGATTTTACGTTTCCATTAAACGCAAGTCTCAACTTTTTTCTCTGCCTGTTCTTTTAAATATTTATGATTCGAATCCAAATAATGACCATATCGTACTCATACATTTCTCTCTGTCCATATAATGGATGGAAATGCACAAAAACTAGACATGCAAAGACTAGCGTTTTATGAATTCAGATTTTGATTAGAGTAATTATATCTAAATTGACAAGCAAGTGAGAAATTGCTCGTAAATTTTAAAGTACACAAAAAATGTTGACAAAGTTAAGTTAATGCAAATCTTGCAGGCACATAATAAGTATTAAAAAAAGAGAAAACATTTACCTGAAATCAAATACACTGTTGTAGGTCGACTTCATTCTGCGAAGATACCGAGCAAGTACATCTTTTCGTGAGAAAAGTGTCGCATTGGGAATGTGATTTGTTATTTGCCAAGATTTTAAATGCATGGTTCGGACACAGTTTATTGTTGTTGGTTTCCACCATAGGTTCCAACTGTAAAATAGTCGCAGGTAAGTTTCACGTCAGTATTTAGTTATGCTTTTTGTCATATTATGATTCTTACAAATATTACCCTTGAGCTCCTCGAGTAGATAGAAGATCCGAAGGACCGAAAAACGACTCCCTGAACTCCCTCCATCCTCTTTCTTTACAAACCTTTTTTAAATACAGCTCATTGCAATTGGTATTAAATTGGCTTCTTTCTACTAATATATTTTTGCCTTGACCGCATCCTCAATTCTAATTTAAATAGACTGAGCTAATTCCAGTGAGACGAACCTGTTGTAAAAGTGTAGACCGGAAGCTGGAGTTCTCCGAGTTGAAGCGATAAGTATAGGTGAAAATATCCCAGAGTCTTGAAAGCAAAATTTCATCTCGAACTAGTAACACTTTTGTATCCAAATCCAATTTGCTCACTTCAGTATCTTCGTCTAGCACCGAGAAAACGCACCGTTGCATGATTCGACCGAATAAATCTCCCTCTGGGGTTTATGTTTGCATGCCCAATTGCCACAGGAATACGATGCTTGGTTGTAGCTAATTTTGACAAAAAACAGTAGTAGTAGAAGTCTAGAATAAAGGAATGAATGATGGATGGATGGAGAGGATGGAGAAAGGATGGAAATAAAGCTAAAACATTGATGTTGAAGGAAAGCATTTTTTTGAAATCGGACAGAGAAAGAAATAATATATGATTCAGGATGTCAAATGATAACCTTTGGTTCGAAGGCTTTGAGTAGTCTGGACTTATCTTTCTCATTGGAAATAGTTTTTTGTTGGTATAATGGAGGTTTGGATACACGAAGAATGCAGGTGGAGGTAGTTTCAGGAAGTTAAATAAAGGAAAGGCATGTGCTCTGCTTTCACTTTGGGCCTAGCCGTTACAATTTCGCGATGTATCGAACTTCAAAGAATAATATTCAAAGCAACTTACTCACAGCAAATATGTATGGTACCGACTAGCCGTGTTTTCTGAGTCAATTGTACTTCAGAAAAAATTAACTTTCACAATATGGCTATGCCGGCAAAGAAAAGATTATCAAGGTGTTTGGTTGAATAAAACGGGAAATGATCTGAAAGATTCACACTGTGATTCATTCGTTTGTCATTGGTTAAAGAACCTCTGGCGTGTTCTTGGATTATCCAAAAACCATATTACCTACAACTAAATAAACTTTTTTTAAACAAACAAAAGAAATTGGCCCGAGAAAACAAAAACTAATTAAAGAGAAAGTCAATTAAGACCGATATCGAGTACTCCGCTGAGCAATGACGGGGGAAAGTCTCAAGTAAGAAGTAACAGTTTCCACGTTTTTTGTTTGTACATTTAATCTTGCCTGCTTGTTCTGAGTTATCGGTGAAAGTTTTATGTTTGTGGACCAGAGAAACAGAATGTTAGCTTTAAAAAGGACCACGCGTAGCCACCTAGGACCAGAGGAAATCCTACGCTAGGTTACCCATACTGACTGAAATGTTTAGATTCCTGTCGAAGCTTTTTATACGTGCACAAACTTTTCTCTAGCGATTATCCTTCCATGGAGAGAGTCCTGACATGGACATTTTTATACTACTAGATCGTTGACACGGATCCACCACCGTTATCCTGAGAAATTCTATATCCGTTTTTCAGTCTTCTAGGCCAGTGAAGACAAACAAAAACTTGTAAACTAACCTGTATACATAAATATAGTTACCTATTGAATAATCTGATATGTAGATATACACACGGATTTCCATATTAATAATACTATTTTTGATTGTGTATGCGTTCACCGGAGCTTTTATTGCTAGATATTTTGTAGATATTATTATATTTTGATTGTTTTTTCCAGGCAAACATTTCTATTTTTACCAGCTTAAGAAATGCATGAAACTTTTGTATTTTTGGAAACATTTTCTGTGCATGTTGAATTGACTTTGTTTGTGTCCAGGTTCTTCTTATGTTTGCAGATTGTTTGTACATATTATTTTACTTTCTTTCTTCTGTAGAAGTTTTGTTTGGAGAACGAGCTGAGAAATGGATTTGCATAAATGGACTTTTTGATGACTTTGAATATATTAATATAATGAAAGAGGTAGGGTGGCTATGGAATTGGCGTGGATAAAGGTCCTATGAGAACTGGGAATCGGGGAGTGTTGCAAGATTTGATTATACGTAGTATGTTGCATTGTCAGCAATTTACCATTTTCATTTGCATAGCTTTAAAAGAAGCAATAAATATTAATTTTATTGCTTTACTTTTACTGAGTCTGTTATGATAATAATCCATTTATTTCGTAAGTTCGTTGAGGTGATGGAATATTTCTTCTTTCTTCAATAAAACTGCTTAGTCCTTTAAACGCAAATACAACTTAACGTCGTTTTTTCTTTTTATGCATAATTAATACGAAGTTTCTATCAGTTTACAAAATGTTTGGCAGAAGTTACAATAACCTATCTGCAAAACTATAAGAGGTTTAACCCCGTTTTTATCATCAAACTTTGCTAGACTCTTCGGCTTGGTAGTTAATAAACTGTACGCCATTTGACTGCTACTGCTTTTTTTTAAATGAAAGACACTGAAAGCACGGATTTGTTGAAGTTGCAGCGTGATAAATGACTTTATCAAGAGTGAGTCAAATGACTACGAAAATATCAATAAGTTTGAGAGGATTAAATGATAATATTTATTTATATTATTTCTAGCCATCGTCAATTCATCAATGGAAATATAAATGCAAGGAAATGTCGAGCAGACAGACTGTAGAAATAAAGTATTATACTCATTTAATTGTCCCAAGAAATTAATGCAACTAAGGTGTGTCCAGCGACGGACGCAAGGCTTTTGATTTGTCATATCTCAGCCAATTCTTACTCGATTTTTACGAT
>JAQFZX010002712.1:0-16945 GCA_034682405.1 Hydroisotoma schaefferi | reverse complement strand
ACACACACACACACACACACACACACACACACACACACAAACGAACATCCGGAAAATAAACTCGAACTGGGTTTTATTTATATGGAAGTTTCTATCCTTGAGGGCTAGATCACTCACAGATGTTCAAAATTGGACTGTTTCTGCCAAGCTTTTTGAACAGCTCAGTTCAGTTTAATCGAGGCTCTAACTGATACAACTATTAACAGCCTCCAGAGTCAAATGCCGTAACCGTCAACCTTTCTGTCAGTTTGTTAGTTTGACTTTCACCCCCTTTCTCTTTTTGGTTTAGTTTCTTCTAGGAGGATAATGTATATAAATCTGACAAAGTAAAATAGCAGAAGACTTTGCTCAAATGTGGTTATACTAAGTTGTACGGTTATGGAGTTGAATAGGGTGATTGAGAGAGTAAGGTCAGTTGCTGTTGTATTTCAGCCTTTTAGCTGTCTTGCCTTACTGGGCTAGATTGATGTTTAAATGGCAGCAACTAATCAATTATGCATTATTACATAGTATTGGATGCAAGTTAGCTAAAGATAAACATGGCTGAACTTTGATTTTTCTCTGTTAGTTGTCGCTTTGTTTCTCGAAACCCTCGAGGGAATTAAGTTCAAAGTATTCTTCTGTAAGAGTTGCAACTGAACATAATGATCATCGTAGTACAAAAAGGAGAAATGAGACTAGACGTTTACACAGAGGGACGAACTTTTTCCACACGCGAACTCACCTTGAACACTTTTCCTTCTTAACTAATTTTGTAGTTTTGAGCTGTTTTTTTGTATGCACGCTGGTTTTAAATTCAACTGGAAAGTTAACCTATTTTCTTTTTACTGCTAATTGAGTAAAGTACTACCAATTCTACAGCTCTTATATGTGGGACGGGGAGGTTTTTTAGCAAATAAGTTTAGTTAGTATTAATCTGTCTCTTCTCTCAGGGTAAACGGTAACGAACTAGATCATATAATCTAGAAGTATTATTAGTTTTCTGCCTGTGGTTTAAAATGCAAGTTATGTACCTGGTGAAAGCAATGTAATGAAATGCCTTTTCAAGATATTGTAAAAGGAAAAGCAGCAGGTATTTATATAGAATTGGTTGTGAAAGTGAGTTGGAAGTTTCCATGAAATAAAAGTGGCAGGTTGACCAAATTTTAACTATGACAGAACAGCATAAAAGGTTGTCAGATCCGGAACGGAACGTATTTACTAGCCTAAAAGTGACTCAAACATGTCAGATTGGTTTTTAGGGAACATGCATGCCCCCAGGTCAAGGGGAGTTCTAAAAGTGTACTCCTTTAGAAAATCGTGTAAGAATTGAGAGAGGATGAGTTCACAATGTTACATACAAACAAATCTGTCAAGGATCTATGTACTAATATTCTAGCTGTTTGCCTTAAGCTCTTGAGGGATTTGATCCTGAAGTTGATGAACCATATTAAATTATATTTCCGCCTGCTCAGCACATGTTGCTACAGACAGGGCTTATTTAATGTCGGAGTTAATAGTGTCAAGTGATAGATGCTCATCCAAGGGCGTGGTCTGATAAAACTTGGGCCTAGTTAATTACAAAATCCAATTATCAATCATTAAGAACTCATAACGTTACAGTTGGTTGGGTTTTGCTTTTTGAGTGCAAAAAGTTGCGTCAAGTTCTAAAGTTTACCCAACCATCAGTGGTTTAGATAGATTGTACGGAAATTCGGAGGATGATGATGGGGAAATTTCAGTATTTATGTGGAATTTCCAAATGCATTCATCCACTTACTCTACTTAGCTATTATGGTTGAAAGTAAATGTAGGTTGTTTTTGCATGGAAGTACAATTTAAATTACAATTTATTTCTTATCCGTTCTTACGTAAAATAAGAAGTGCTACCTTTTGCAGCAGTCGTTGGAAAAAATTAGTATGGAATGTTGCTCAGAACTATGGTATCGTAACACTGTAAAGTAATTTTGTGTGCTTTATTATAAACATTAAAAGCTATAGTATATGTATGATAATATAAATCTGTGGATAATATAGAATATTGGAAATTTATTTATGTACTGAATACAAAGAGTACCCTTAAAATAACAAGGTAGATTACACTTTAGGAAAGCATAGAACTAGACTAGACCTTTGACCGTTGAGCTGGAAGGGTGTGGCCCACAAGGTCCATCTTCGAACTTAACCTTAGTTGTAAAGTTGTAACCTAAGTGACAAATATCCGAAAGCGGAGCTCGAAAAAGTTCAACGCAACGGTTCGAAAGTTATCGCTCGGACGGACGGACGGACGGACGGACTGACGGACGGACAGACGGACGGACAGACGGACGGACAGACGGACAGACGAACAGAGCATTCACATAAAGGGGGTTTCACCCCTTAATAAAAGGGTTAAGTTGATTACAGACCGTAAAAATTCTAGGAAAAGCTTTGCTCGTTGGATCCTCTGATTTGAATAGATATATAGCACTAAAAAAATTGAGTTATGATTATGAACAGGGTGGAGTCGAAAGTCAGGCATTAATGCATGCTATGAAAGTTTGAAGTAACTTAATATCCGTATTCAAAATAAATAATTTCATGAGATATGACTATTTGTTCCAGTAATTAATTAGTCTGAAAGTCTGGTGCATGCATCTCTCTTGTAAAAACAGAGAGCTGTTGTCACTGACGCAAGACATTTTAAAAGTTAATGTCAAACAGAAATTTCATAATACAAACGAACACAGTAGTTAGTTAACCCTACATAATAATTTGACATTATAAATTGACCTCATTTCATTATCATCTACTTCATTCGTTGTTTTACTAAGTACTCATATTTGTTTTTGAGGTTTCCTGACGGAGCCGTAGGATATGTTCTTGCAATTTTGCAACTCAGTTTCCGATCGGATCTGATAGTCATGCGGAAAACTCAAAAATGCTGGTGGAAATGTAGGAATTTTGCACTTGTGAATGGATGCTTGGTTTATTTGTAAACACGAAGGAAAGAGTGACTGTACTGTTGCAAAGTAAAAGCTTTTATATTGAGGCCGCTTTCATGTTCTTGTTTTTGATGAATATTCAAATGTTGAAAGTTCATGTCTGGTGTTCTTGTGAAGGTTTTTAGCTGATCAAGTATTGGATGCAGTAAAATATGCTTTTTGTAGGTTGTAGGCAGGCATATAAAAAATGACGCAGTTCTAGTACCTCTCTTTTAAGTCAGTTACAATAAACTAAATGTCGGATTGTAATAAAACGCATTGGCTATATTTTTACTTAACGTAGTTCTCTATTTTATTCTTACAGGTTGTAGTAGAAATTAAACTGACGGCTCAGGGCCCCGAAGAATTTCCATAGGATTGAATGAAAAGAATACTGTCGGATTTCTCAATATGGGGGATACATTAAATGGGACCTTGAACAACCAAAAGCAAGTATGTTTCATTCGACCATTTTCTTTAACCTTTCTTAATTCTAATTAGACTGATTCTTATCTTATTATCTTTCTATTTACAGGTTTTGGATAGCGTAGATCCAACTTGTAACGAGTTTAAGCATGCATACGATGCTTGTTTCACCGTATGGTTTGCAGAAACTTACCTAAAGGGAGGGCATATGGGACCCTCACCTTGTGATGCACTGTTAAATGTTTACACCATGTGTGTTAAGGTTGGTTTGTAGTTTGTATAATTATCACTTAAAATAATCAATCAACTAAATTTCGAAACGGATTTTTGCTCGCAGAAGGCCCTAGAAAGCAAAAAGGTTGGATTAGACATTGGAGATATAGAGAAGAGGAATTTAGAATACTTCAAGAATGCTAAAGCCAATTCTGAAGGTACAGCATGACGTGACGCTTTCTATATTTATTTATATGACTCTAAAGCTGTGGTATCCGAGTCAAGATTATGGCTTATATTTTTTGTCCGAAAGTCATAACGTGGTTTCAGGTTTTAATGTAACCTTTAAAAAATAATAAACAGTAATGTTATTATTACTGCCTGTGTACAATCATAAACAAATTATAAACTGAACTATTCAATTAAATCCAACCTGCGGGTGAGCTTCCATTAAAATAAATAAAATCGAATAAAATTGTATTAAATTTGACTGGTAATTGATTCCATTCCAAATTAATAACTTCGTCCTTCCGATTTCCGATACTAAATTCATAACCCTTTACATTAGCATAGTACAAAAAATAGAGTTGCTTTTTAATAACATGCTATCCCAACTGTTGGGGTTTATTTAGTTGTGTTTTGCCAATATATTTCAGAACGTCTCCGTAAAAAGATAAAAGGTATCGTAAATATTACCTAATGGTTGGCTAAACATAGAAGGTTTATGAACTTCTTCTACATGGCATAAATTGATATCACTCAGATATAATTTTTATTTCATAGTTCAGTTCTTTACATTCACATTTGTAAATTCTTTCCGTCTTATTCGTACCAAATCTCCAAAATAGAGAATCATACTGATGACGACGATGAAAAATGGTTAATACAATAAAGTATACCCAGAAGACTGTGTTTACAGTTGATAAGTTTCCAAACATGCATGTAATACTCCAAGTATCAAGCCAAACTTTCCCTAACAAGCATGCATTGCAAAACATGAACATGAAAAGAAAATTGAAAAGGGGATTCTAAGATGAGATATGTGTTTTGCAGACTACGTAGAAATTCTTTCTCGCTTCGCAAATGCAAGACCACCGTCAAGTGCATGCTGTACTTTATCTAGGATAAGAAACTCCATTATAAACTTCTGCTGCTGCTAAAAGACGCAGTTTCATGCAGCCAAACTTGTTGCATATTAAGAAAAGCAATTACAAGAACTTTGTTACAGAGCGAAGTGGAAATTGTTGTTGCAGTAAAAAGAGTGTCATCTGTAAAGCATTACATTCTTTGGGCATTGTGTCTCATATTAATAGTGTGGAATAATCGTGAGCCGTCCAAAAACATGACGGTGAATAGTCCTTATAACTTTTATATCTTAAACTTAAACTGCTTATTATTTCGAAATATTATATTCGTTTTACGTATAGACTTGTTATTTACCGTCAGGAAGATTTTATAACAACCTTAATAATCTTAGTGTATAAAAATGGAATATATGTATGATAGAAATTCTCATCTTCATTCCTCAAATCCTCATCCGTATGCGTGTTGGTTATTAAGACGAATTTGAAAACGTGCAATAAAATACTCTTTCAGTTCAGACGCCGATCTGGGCAGCAGTATATTTGTTTTTAAAAGACTTTCTCAGAGTATTCCATTAATCTATCTTTTAGTATAATAATTTAAAATGTAATCATACAAGATAAATGTAGTAAGAAATCATCGTGCAAATCAAAAGTTTGCTTTTGTTTTATTCATTAAACCTCTCACACACATGCTACTTTACCTACTTATATAAAATAATGCCTGTATTATTTTTTTTCACAGCAGGCACGTACTGAAAACAGATTTGTTTCTTGGTACACAGCTCATCCAAAAGGTTTAGGTTGTTGCATTATGTTATTATTATTCTACCTACATAATAATTACTTTATAAACGAAGAACATGGAGGAACTGATTATGATGATGGTCGGGCCGGGCTAGAGCAAAGATGAACTTCTGTCTGTAAAGCAGAGCTGAACTAATCCAGTTTTTGCCTGCTCACATTCACTCACTCAGTTGGGAAGACTTGGGTAATGTTTTTCTATGTGGTTAAGGCTGGTTAATAGTTGGTTCTGTGGGCAAGCACAGTTTTTTGGTTGATCAACTCTACATAAGTGCATGTGATCTTCGGTAATCATGACCGTCATCATCGTGTATAATTTAACTTGGCTGCTCGAATTGAAAAGAAGGGTTAGATAGAATAAATTTCATGTGAAGAATACTCTTCTGCTAGCAGTGCGATGTTATGTTGCTGCATTAGATTAAGTATGATTTAGCCAGAGGCATTTTGTTATTATCAGAATATCCTACTTCAAGTCAATTTACTACTTGGATGTATTCATAAGTTTGTAAAAGGATAATCACTAAAGATAGAAGGTTGGGATGAACTAGAGTTTCTCAGGACTTTGTGTCTCTTTTTTTCGTCCAAGACTCTGGCACAAGCAATCATGGATAAATCGTTTAAGTAGCTACAGCAGATTGGCTTTATTTTTTAGAAATCCTGCAGAAAAGTTAGTTCGATATCGTTGGAGATACATAAAAAAGTCATGCTATGCTCGAGAACTTACAGTTTTTATGATATCTATTCATATTCATAACGTACGTACGATGTAAAGTATTGTGTGCAATAGTGAAGTAATACAAATACTATGTAGTTCGACATACATGACTTTTTGTGAAGAAGCGTAGAGGCAAAGGATTGGGAATTGAAATGTAAGAACAAATGTGCATCTCAGGGCTATATAGTCTTCTGCGAGCACAATTTGTAAAAGCCCCAGTAACCACAAACTATCAGCATCAATCAACTGTACAAAGCTTTGTTCGATTGTTGCAGAAAATAATTACGAAGAGAGTGAGAGTAGCTAGGCCAGAGACGGGCAAGCATGGAATGTATGCAATTTTATTTCTATAATAATAATAAAAGAACTATCAAAATCGCCTTTAGGTCAATAATGCTTTAGACTTTATTTTACTATCTATGTATGATATTTATCCAAGTAAAACCCACATACAAAATAAATAGCACGAAATAATTCAGATTTTATTTCAAGATATGGAAACAAATCACGTAGGAATGGAAATAATATTTTACTGAATTATAGAATGTAGTCAATAAAAAGGCAATGCAATAATTTTAGCTTTTTATACGTTAAATATCAGACTACAATAATAAAAGAAATATACAAACGATTCGGCATAACAAAATTGGGAACTTACCAGTTTTAAGTTGAGCCTTCTATATAAACTACTCAATATTTGCATCCGTAAAAAATTAGCATACACAAAAGAATCAACATGTCTCCTATTCCCGTTGTGGTAGCGTAAGTAGTGTATACTTTTCTTTTCATGGGACTTGTGCTAATTGTGTGTGACTACTGTACTAGTACTAGCCTAAATATCGGCACATATGTCGCACTTTTCCGATTACTTTAGTATTTGTTTAAAATATGCTACCTTTTCTATATACACGGATATGTGCCAATATGTCCATTTAATTTGAAGAATAAACGAACTTACTTTAAGTGAAGTTCCATCTTAATTATAGATCATTGCTTGTTCAAGTATGATACTAAACTTAGTTTCACGATGATTATGCCATGCAGCCACTCTTAACTGTGTGTTGGCTCAATACCACCTAACCACACCCATCGATAGTTTCCCTCCGGTATATATTGATATAATAATATACCGTATTTCCCGATTTAATTCCCCTGGGGAATTATTGTTTCAAACTCCGATTTGCCATGGGGAATTATACCGGGGGGGGGGGGAATTATTTCGGGGGGAGAATTAAATCGGGAAATACGGTATTATTATTTCTCAGTCTTCTATTTTTTCAAAATTTTGAATAATCAATCCCAAGATTCTTGGAGTCACTATAGCGATGTTTTGTGTTTCCAGAAATCTTGAATCAATCCGTCTGGTAGTTATGAAAACTAATGTAGTGAAATAAAGTTCAATTATTTCTATTGAATAAATTATGTACATAATATAGCATTAAAAGTGAAGAAAAGACCGAGGTAAATTACACAAAAAATTACACAAAAAATACAGCAAGTTTTAAACGTAGGTGACTCTTTGTTGAAAAAAGATTCAGTTGCTATCTACTCCATTAGAGTCAATGTTGCGGCTAGAAAACCACGAAATACGTGGTCAAAAACTGGGAATGGGGTTGGCCTAGCTTGCTTTAGCTGTGCTGAGCTAAATTGTAATAGTTTTCAAAAGATTTTTAAGCAGTTGACTAGACGTTGAAACTTAAATGTTGCTATAAAGATCAATACACAATCACTTGTATACGTTGAGCACTGCTTTCTAGGCACTGTCTGCTACAGTTTTCTACTTTAAATTTAAACCACCATACTATAAAGCTGATTATTCCCATAGATTTCAGAATTCTGGAAGAAATTTTAACTAATTTTCGGACCAAATATACATTCAACGCATCTGCTTGGTTCTTTAAGATCGTAGAACATTTTCTGAAAACAAGATGTAACAAATGAGTGGTTTTGTATGGTAGCCAATCGTTTGTGGTAAGAGTTGCAATTAAGTTGCAACCTCAGTCATAAAATGCGGACTATCCCAACGCAACTGCTCCATGATTAAGAATGATACATGATGCTCGTTTGTTTTTAACCAGCGACTCTTTTCACATCATCATAATACAATTTTAACCGTGTAAAGTTCATTCACTGCCAACCAGCAAAGGGAAAACATATCTATCTGCGATTTTATACTTAACTACCTTGCATAATAAAATAATACCGTGGCTTGTGACTCTTAAGGTGGTATAACGTTTGTTAAAACAATCTTCGTGAGATATTAAAAGGCTGCAGTAAAGTTGAGTTTTTCCATAGTAAAGACAAAGTACAGGCTAGCTACTAAAAGTACTCAATTAATAAAATCGTTAAAAATATAATTCATGCAATATTATTCACATTTTCCTTTCATTTGCTTTAGCTTGCGAAGGTCTAGTTGTTCGTTGACTGCTGAGCTAGAATATACCAACAGCGAGCGATAGTTACAAAACACAACCCCTCCGATAAGGATTGGCTTGAAACTTTGAATGATCATCATCTCGTTCAAACCAATTCCCAGCCTCATTCATCCGTTTTTAGCCGTTGCAAAACGTTACATAAAAATGTTTCGTTTCTACCTCTTTACCGGATACTTTGAGTCGTTCTCATCATGCAGCCCAGTAGGCAGACGAATTTTCGAAAGTCATGATATGCTTCATGCATGCATTTACTGTCATACCCTTCTTGTTGGATGCTTTTATTTCCTGTTATAGTACCAACAACTCGGCATCAGGTAAGGAACTTCGGATTTGATTTGATCAAGTGTGCCTAAAAAGCAACTGCCGACTGCGTTTCTTCATTTACTCAAGTAAAACTTACTTAAACATACATTAAAGGCTTAAGAAGCCACTGCCACTACTACTACTATCCAGCCATATTTAGATTTTTTTAAATGCTTGAATTTAACTTGGGCGAATTTCCACTGAAAAGAAACATCCATCCGACTAAGCGAATGCCAACAACGTGTAGTAATCAAAGGAATACACGAATACAGCTACGGTTAGGTGATACAAGCATGGATAAGACGATGGTGTTATAAAGGGTAGATTCGAAGATCACGATTATCATATCACCATCGTCGTCCTCATCAGATGCGTTTGCACTTGCCTAAAAACACATATAAAGATTACCCCGTGAGCAGAACACTGTCAGCCAGAGCTAAGCCAGTGCCAATGCCAATCGATGTATAAAAAAGGCAACACAACGCGGCGAGTGTTCATGAACTCAGAATGACGACTGCATAAACTTTCAAGGATTCTCCAAAACCAAACTCAGCCATTACAACTTTGCAAATTCTGGCTATAGTTCTTCGTAAGGACAATAGCATAACATATCTTAAAGAAAATAATGCTGTGCAGCTCAACTACCAACTTGCCAGCCATCTTTATAACGTCTACTAAAGTCAGGAGCAGTTCCTACATGTGCGGCAGTTGGGCATAAAAAGCGAACAGTCAACTTCTTACTTACCATGCATAAAACATTATTTCATAACAGCATTCATTACAAAAACTGCCAGACAGATTGACTACTTTACCTCGACCAGTGGTCATTATTACTTACTACTACTTTGCTACTTACTATCATTAAGTGAAACTGCAATGAAACATGCTCACTTTCTTTCCAAATTATTTTGGTTTTGAAATGTATTACTACTTACTCATTGCTAAGACATTTCTCATTAAAATTGTGCAGTAATTCTCAAATCCACTTAAACGTTTCAGTTTTTTATTGGATATTCTACTAGCAAATAATTGTTGACGAGCTAGAGCCAACCGTTTTTGTCCAAACGTATATTATGACTCATGTATGACGGCTTTACATTGTATTTTAGTTACGGCACATGAAAGGTAAAAGGTAGAGCTGAAGAATGCCATTTATTTTTTATCTCATGTTATAATAGCTCAACACTTGCTGCTATTATGGCAAAATGGATGAAATTAAAGTAAAGTAACGTAAGCAATGAGCTACAGCTAAACAATAACTCCAAGCTAGCTTGTCACTGTCAATGTCACGGTTGTGGCTGGCTGACTTAAGACTGTTGTTGCTGTTGTGCTGCACCTTCAAGTAGTCATTGATTTAGAGGGATGTAAAATGTTCAAAATGTTGGCGTTTTATACCACCTTAGCCGTCGACCCGTCCTCCGTTTTTACCACCTTAAGTTTCAAGAAAAATGAAGCTTTATAATGAACGAAGGACATGGCAAGATTTTTAATGTATTTTCTCTACTCTCTTTCTTCTCTGAATATCCTAACAAATAATTTTATACAAAAATCAACAACTTTTGCCATTCTACAGGGAGTGTTTCGATTTTTTACCCCATTCTCCTGCTTTTGTCTTCCATCAATCTTCCTCAAGTTGGATTAACTTGCATAAAGTTATATCTTATTATCACTGTCATCTTGTTTACATCAGCATGAAAAAATGTATAGCAAGAAAACATGGGATGGGAAGTCATTGTGTAAGACATGTTCTGTCGAATTTGATTATGGAATTGCGACGACGACACGGTTAGAATAGCATGTATTGTCATTAAAGAGGTAGTATCTCATGGTAATTTCCCTAACCTATCCAATATTTATTGCAGTGATCCATTCTTCGTAACCAGTATCTTGTTCTTCTATAGTGTCAGCAGTAAATCACCATTTGATAAGCATGGGTAGTGGAACAAGAATAAGAATGTGTAGCAAGTTGATTTGCAGTTTCTTAAGGAAAAAAATAGCCAATGTAAGAAGCATAATATACCAATGATGAATGTACTACGACTCTTGTCTTATAAAAACTGTAATAGGAGGGATGAAGGTATATTGATGTTGTTGAAGGTAAGATAGTTTATGATGGAAAGAAGGCAGTGATGATGATTAAATATACATTTTTCATCGGATCTTCGTTTCTCCATGATGAATGAGGATGGACGACTGGTGGAAGATGGACATGTCATTTCGTCTTCCACTATGTCTTTTGTTCAAATTAATGCGATTTTTGACAAAACATTGACAAGAACCTTAAGAAACCTTGATAGGATGGGTGTATACTATTTTTATACATAAAGATAAGATAAGATAAGATACACTTGATTTATATTACCGTATAATTCAACCAAAGCAGAAAAGCTTTATTAGGTTTTAATATTTGGGAATGCAGTTTGGTTTTCATTTAAAGTTCTAAAATCCACCATGCAAAGCTTACTTTGTTTTTGCTTCCAATTAGTACGACCGACACACCAACTCCAACTGGTGACGAAGGGGATTTATGTAAATGGATTGCTAGTACTTGATCTGAAGGGGGTTTGGAGTTTGGAGAGGGTTTGCAAAATACTTGAGATTCTGTGTTTTGTTGACATAAACAGAGTGAAATACAACAACGACTATTAGGATAGCGAGATTGATGACAGCCGTTTCAATAGTACTGTAGCTTGAAGATGGGATGATCGATTCCAATCTAGCTTCTAATAAAAGTGCTAAAATAAGGAGAAGGAAACATTTTTTAGGCTCTTCAGATTGTATTCTCGAGGTTGGATTTGATTATATGTAAAAACACTTCTTTCTGGGTATTTCCCATGTTTGTTCATGATATTCAATATACAGTGAGTAAACTGTGGGGATTATTTAGCCCTAATAGGGTTTACGACGTCGTAGTGTTTTAAATACTTGTCAATTTACTACTACAACAATTAAGTGTCATGATCTCAGAGATAGGGTTTCAATGCTTGGTATTTTTTGCTGTCACTCTACAATAAGCATTGGCTGGGTTTTAGAATCTTTTGTCATCTTGCCGTCTGTCACGGTTATGGCTGAATGGAGGAACCTTTGCATTGTTCACTGCTAAACAGTGTTCTGTTAACAAGTCAAGAGCTAATTAGTTAGGAATTTCCATGCATTTTTTTACGCAAAATGATAGTCAACGGGCAGGGATGGTATGGATTGTTCGCTATCGAAAGTAAAGCAGGTTGGATCATAAGATCATCCAATAAAAAGCCTGGTGTTTTGAGATCAGAACATTTCTCTGCACTGATCCGAATGATTGACTTTACAATTTTTTAATGTTTCAATATTATTTCACATAATTAATGAGTTTATGTTAAGCTCCATGATACAAATGGGTAATACACATGACTATGGCATGGATTGGCTATAGTGATGTTAACTACTGTGAGTTTAATTAGGACCAATATGTATGTAAGTGTAGCAATAATACATGCATCCTTAAACTGTAGTTTGCATTGCTGCATTTATAACACAGAGTACAATAATTAAATCCGGAGTAGAGCAAACCACTGTCACTGTAAAGCTATAGTGACTATTTGTCACATTATAAGTACTTTTTTCGATTTCTAAGGCAAAATTTCGGAAGGAAGGCTAAACATTAAACTCTAAAACAAGGTTTAGGTATGTGCCAGGTGCGTTATTTAAGGGTGTTATTTGAGTATCACAGATAAGTCTTCCTAACTAAGTGCGAAAGGTCCAATAATCCATATATAAGCATTGAAAATATCGAATCGTAGCCTTACAAGCTATTTGACTAAATACAATTTTAACTATTAGTTACATCTGCTACATTGGGAGGCAAATAAATTAAGGATGCAGGAATATTTTGAATTCATTACTTAGAGATTTTTAGTAACTGCAAGAGCTGCACCATGAGCGGCGTCTCCCCCACTACCAAAATGCGTTTCCAGCTTAAAAACTTCTAGAAATTCTTCTTGTAATATAGGATTTCGACCTAATGCAGAGCCACTACCTATTACACACGTGATTCCAGCCTCTGTCAGCATCGAAAGTGGCATCATTCTGTTATTTCATATCAAAGATTGAAGGAATTGATTCCACTCAAAACCATTCAATTGACCCAACATCAGGTTTATTGTTTTATGTCGACTTACTCGTTTAAATTGTCAATAATTCCTCTACAAATGGCTCGAGTGACATGACCCAAGGAAATATTACCCAGATTAATGTTATCCACAGATGCATTGTCATCTGGAGCATGCCTTTCTCCAAAAATTGTGGGCTTAACCGTTAATATGGATTTTGTGCTTTCGTCGGCTCCAGCTTGGAGGATTTTCTCCCATATTTTAGCTAAAGACGCAGAAACAAACAGATCAGACGGTTGTTACAACATGTAAGTATTAGTATTGGTAAATCGGATGTTCGTATTATTAAATATTATCTGCTACACACATTGAGGAACACTAGCTCCCAGTTCCATTGCCCATTGTTGAAGCATCCTAACATACGCTGCTAAAGCGTTCCCTCCAGTCAAAGCAGCAGCAACTGCTAGATACCTTCCATGAAAATAAGGGAAGTATTCAACATGGCCAATGTTCGAGTGATCTACGTCAACATCCCCGTTAGTTTCCTTTAGGGATTTCGGTTCAAACCCATCCTTCATAACGAAAGCGAGCTGAGCGGATGTTGAAATGTTGAGAATAGCTTGATTAGGTTGGTGAAGAGTCGAAAAAACTGAGCATTGGAAATCTCCCATTCCAGCACCCACTGGGGTCCCCTCAGGAACCACATGCCATGTCGTGCTAGCCAATTTCCCTGCATAATCTCCACCCATAATCCCCACTTTGGGTAAAAAGTCTATTGGAAATCCAGCTTCTTTCAAAATCTCAATATTCCACTCTTTCTTTTGGGTATTGAAATATCCCCATCCTGCCGAGTTTTGGACTGACATAACCGCTACATCCAGATCACAAAGCATAGCTACGACGAAATCCTGAAGGTTAAAGATCAGCCAAATCAATTACTAAGACGAGGAATAACTTCAGTTATTAAGTGCTTTTACCCTTCCTATTTATTACTTGAATGGTTGCTGCTCGATCAAATGTTTCCAGTTTCTCGGGTTTTTTGCGAGCAAACCAAAATAAAGTGGCACAACCATATCCGGTGTTAACACTTAGGTGGGAATCTGGTTGGGGTAGAGTCCTTAGGAATTCTTTGGTGCATCGACTATCCTGAAATTTGCAGGATGTAAAAATACTTACAAATGATTAGCCCATTTCATGTAACATCGTAATAATAATTCATCACCATATCCTACTGCTAAGTACCTGCCATGTGTACAAATTCGATGTGGTTTTTGGAATCAATTTCTCCCCATCTCTATCCCAGCCCTCTTGACTTTTCCACAGAACAACTCCATGCATTTGACCACAAATACCTGAAACATTGCGTTGGCATTTTTAACCAATCGGATAATAAAAAGTTTATAAATTCACGAATCAAAAGCGAAATTGAGATAAACTTATTGGCTGAACTTTCAACACTTGTCCAATTAACTACACCCTGTCGTCGATTAAACTGGAACAGTTTACTCACCAATGTATACAACCCGTTTGAGCATTTCTCGGGGGAGCCGGGTAACACAGTTGTGAAGTGTGGAACAAATTTTTGGCACATCCTGCTTATTCCCTTCAGTACCACATTCGCTTGGGACATTAGCTATCAAAACCATATAAATCAAGTCAGTCTACGGGATCAGATTAAAACTCCATTTGTATCTCAGTTTGTAGCAAAGTAAATCTACTAATTGCTTCTACTCTTGTAAGATAACTCTCCTTAATACCGTGTTGCATCTTGCCTCTTAAATATATTATACTAAAAGCTACAGTATCCAATTTCTAATACCTTGAGTATCTTTTGACTGTATGGCCACCACATTTTTCGTTACCGCATCTATTATACATACTTTAACTGACGTTGTTCCAATGTCAATTCCCAATACAAAAGTCTGATCTGGATCTACGCATACCGAGCCACTTCTTACGATCTTTGACATATTTTACCTGAAGTTTTATGTTTTCTAAACTTCTGCTACCAATAACCAATATTGATTTCTCGAGTTGTATACGTGAGGGGTTTGTCAATTCAATACGGTATTACATTTCTTTATTTCCTATACATATGAGGATTGTGTTTCAGGTGACCAGGGAATATATTTCCTATCCGGAACTGTGTTCTGTTCCCAGTTCCCACTGCTCTTTCTTGTGTAGTACTGTATTCTTCCCTGTTTGTAGTAACTGAGGAATTGAACAAACCTTGTAATATTTGAACCAAAATGATCTTTCTATATGAACGGGAGTAGTGTACAAGTGTACTCTCAAAACTCTAAATGTTGAATGTCTTATTCATATGTCTTAACTGGATCAGATTCTAAACCTCAATGCAATGCCTCTGTTTAAGCGCGGATCTGTGCTATATATATTTTGCTCTGATAAGATAAGTACTAACTAAATCACAATAAAATTTTATGATACAATTAATGTCCTCCTCTTTCATGGAACCTTTCCTCGTTCCATTTAGTAATAATATTTTAATACAGCCCTCAGCTTTGCCTATTTTACTTAAGCTTGCAGAAATGCTAGTTAATCAAAGGAAGAGCTTGACTGATGCCAAGAAGACTGGGTACTACAGACTGGATGGAAGATTGTAAGAGATTGCACATTTTCATACAACTTTCTGCTCAAGACTAAGATTATTGGTCCGCCTGCCCGCAGTCTTTTTTTATGAGACGAAGAGATGAAAGACATAAGTAGTGGATTTATCGGCCTTTGGTGCCGGACTACGTCACGTTTTTGGAGCTACAATGGTTCTGCTGAGCTGATATGTGACATAAGACGGGTCATGAGGTTCTACGTCCACAAGACCATGACTACTGGGTGTCGTTGCGGTTACATCATAGTTTATGAAGTTAATGGTGAAATATTTAGTTTGCCTTAGTTCAGCTTCAATTCTATGTGAAAAGGTTTCTTACAGCGTACCACTTTCTCAGCACGTACACCAAAAATGGTAAACATTGCTTCACTGATGAAATGAAACGCTTTGTTCCACGGGGGAACATTGTAGGCCTTTATTTAACCATGGAGTTTGCACGTGCGTAGGAAGCTAACCAGGCTTGCTAACAAAGTATACATGTAATAGGCGATTTTTCATAGGAAATAGCACTCATCATTAGTGCTTACCCCTTGCTGTGAAGGCTTAGAGAGTTTGTGGATAAGAAATGTAATGTACGTATGGGCTAGTACAACTTGGTATGAGACACTTCCATCCAAAATGTTACTAAATAATCTCATTGGTAAGTTCATTACGATGCGATGCGACAAACTGCGCCTTAAAGGGAAAATAATGTTGAATTTAAATTATATACTTTAAGGCTCAAATACAGCTAGCCTAATTAAGACATGTAAATACTATAATTGGCAATGAAGAATTAATTAATTTATGCAAGGTGGGGAACTGAGCACGAACGGCAAAGCTGGGCATACGTGATGCATAATGTGTCTTTTAATGTATTAATATGGTTTTGAAACCCTTATTAAGGGGTAAAAACCCTTTTATGTGAATGCTCTGTCACTCCGTCTGTCCGAGCGATAACTTTCGAACCGTTGAACTTTTTCTAGTTCCGCTTTCGGATATTTGTCACTAAGGTTCCAATTCCAACTAAGATTAAGTACGAAGATGGACCTTGTGGGCCATACCTCTAGGGGGCTGGGGTCAAAGGTCACACTTTCGTTCATACTAACCCCAATCAAGTTTGGTATCGTTTTAAAGGTATTAACTAGGAAATTTGAAAACAGGTGTCGGAATTGTTCTGCGACCGTCAGGTCAAACGTTATGACCTTGCGAAGGTCAAAACGGGACAGTGTGACGTGTGAGACTCTACTACTTTATGGTACCCACAACCTAGACGACTACATACAACCTCTTTTTGAAACTTTTGTCTCAGGTTGCCCCACATTTTTTACC
>JAQFZX010002711.1:0-16945 GCA_034682405.1 Hydroisotoma schaefferi | reverse complement strand
AATACCCTCTGCTCATCTACTGGATGAACCAAAATGCATTAAATAACTTAAATTCCCTTCAAAAACTGGAAACTTTAAAAAAAAAAAATTAGTTAGCGTAATAATAATGATTATTGTAGACCTTCCCCTTAGCTAACAGTTATTTCAGAAATACAAACTATGATAATAATAATATTTTACTGGATATTAAATTAAGTCAAGACATAGGTACACAAGTAGATGCTTGCTGGTCGATGGCTCAGACTGGACTTGCAAACTTTTAGCGATGTGGTGTCATTTTTTCGAGAGTTATCAAAGTCATACACAGACAGACAGACAGGCGGACGGATTGGGTGGCTACCTAAGGGAATTATTTTTTCAATAGTGTCATTTGCAAGGGGGTACTATTCCGGAGGTGGAGTGATTTCTAGAAATACGGTAAATGCACGAAACGTAAGGTTCATTACGTAAAAGTAATTGGGTTAGAATGCCCAGGATTAGAAGGCCAGTAAGTGATCCATTTAATCAATTGAATAGAATAATTTCTGTACCCTTTATTTAATCAATTCCATACCTTCTAAACAGTATTTCCTTTTCTTTATCCTTTCCTATAAAAATCAATTGTAATTTCTATCCAAATCCTAAAAGCATTGATCGTGTCAATCAAATATTTACCTCACTTATCTCTTCAATTAAATTTTCATCAACTCTCCCGAGAAGCATGCCTAATAATTATGAATACCATGTCATAATAATCTCAATAAGTGTCACATTCTCTGAAGTCAATGCTCCAAACCGCTGAACTGTTGGCATGCGTGCAAAACCTTTCATTTGTTTGGTTGTAATTCATTTATGGCAAGCGAGACTGTCCAATCAAACCTGACACTATTCCTCCAACCAATTCAGATTAGAGGATATAAATTAGTCATTTAAAATAAACAGAAATAAAGGCTATTATAGCAGTTGATCTTGCTCAGTTCATTTCAAGGGACAATAGATAGGTAAACTAGTCTAAAAACTGCAACGAAAGTCAATACTTGTTCCCCGAAATGTGGAATAATGGTTTGGGCAATACAGGTATAAAAATGATTACTCAGTTATGGTAATTACGAAATGGATTATTCAAATTTAATTCATTAGAATGTCTACAAACTTAAGAGACAGAGTTTTATTTGCTGTATTCACCTGTCATTCCCATATAATTGTTACAAAATAAGTCTTGTTGTGTGATCAGACGAAAGTCCTAAAAATCCAATATACCAACCATTCCATAATTTAACAGAGTAAAAAGTAAGAGTGTAGTGTACAATTATTATAATATTACACACTCTGACTAAAATGTTAGAAGAACCAAAACTGGGCAAAGATGTTTTGTTTTGACTTGGGCATCAAACTGTTTGGTCTCCATATCCACATTAGCGGAAAAGTATCCCTTATCTGCCAATTTAAGACCGGCAACCTCCTGGTCTGCCCCTTTGTGACCAAATTATAAAAATAAAAGTCGGCAATCTTATGAAAAAGTAGTAAGAATGCCAGTTACAGTTTACAACAAAATCTAACCCTAAAATTTGAATTGAAATGTTTAAAGTGTGGAAAAGAGGATAAAAGTAAAGACTGAAGATGCTGTGGAAGTATTTTCTAATTTTGGAGTAATTACTACGGAAATACGAGTAATTGCTAAGGTTAATTCATATGCTATTTGAAGTAATTATTCCTCCTGTTTCCAGGACAATGGCCAAGGAGAAACCAAATGCTTTCTCCTTTTGCTTTCACTTGGAATAAATACTCCAGTGAAACCTGTATTCTATATCCCAACTACTTTTTACTCCAAAAAGAGGTAGTGACAGCAATTATTACTCTTTTTTATTCATACGGCCCATTGTGTCAACTACAACCACACAATAAAGGAACTTTGTATTGGAACTAATGGGAGATTAAACCATATTCAAATTCTAAATTAACAAAGTACGACATCCTCCTCATAAAATACTTGGCTATTCTGTGGATTGTATTCTACATTCTTTATTTCCTACAAAGTATGGATTATAAAATAAATAAATCCAGTTGAACCTAGACTCATATAATAATCCTTTTAATTCATGACCTTTACATACAT
Organism: Hydroisotoma schaefferi; assembly: GCA_034682405.1. Taxonomy (NCBI): domain Eukaryota; kingdom Metazoa; phylum Arthropoda; class Collembola; order Entomobryomorpha; family Isotomidae; genus Hydroisotoma; species Hydroisotoma schaefferi. Next base: position 14,850 of record JAQFZX010002711.1, on the reverse strand, counting down.
ACTTCATATACCAAGGTTGAATTGGATGTTCCAGTCCAACTTTTCCTGTATTTCCTATTGAAAGTGTATAAATGTTAGTTTGGTATCACCCTGTATCTCATATTCTTTATTTTTTATATTCACTCTCCTTTCTCTCTCATCTCCTCCAGTCTTTTAGTCTCTCTTTCGGGGCTAAGGATCCCTCCTTTTGAGTTCCCAAAAGGACTCTTCACTATTTTGTTCATGTAAAAAGAGAGAGATGGGAATTGAGGGAGGATGTCAAATAAATGAGACTCTTCTCTTAGTATTATCATTATTATCATTATTATCCCAAAAAAGAACGTAAGAGTGAAGAAGTGATGAATAGACAGGAATACAAAAGAAGGACCACTCTGGAATTAAAACTACACCATCAAATACTTTTACTACATTTTCCCCCCAAACCTACCAAATAGCTACTAAATGGGATATAGTAAAATACAGGGTGGTCCAGGAACAACTCAAATAACGCATTGGAACTGCAAACAAATATTTAAGAACATATGCCTTGGTCTTTGGAACAAGGGAAGATTTTAGCGGAACACCCTGTAAATAAATATAAACACGGGTCTGTTTCAATGCATATCCTTTTATGTTGAATAAATATCAACCTAGCTCAACATTTTGATTCTTGATGAGACTTTTTAACAAGTCTTTAGTCCTTAAACTCAATCCTACCTTTTTATTTCGTAGTTTCTTTGAAATATATTAAGAAGAGGTGACTTTAGAATTCAAGATTTATAGAGATTAGTTTAAAAAAAGGATCTCTTGATATCTTATTCTATAATTTGGTAGAATTTAAGTCCGTCTGTCCGAAGGATGGAGTCCACAATTTGAATCCCATTTTCTTCATTTTGGTCTCCAAAAATCGCATTCTTCCTACTTGTTAGGACTGTAGGTTCGAAATTTTGACCTTCGACCTTAAAAGGTCACAAATAAGGCGCTGCCGTAAACCTTGACCGATTTTGCTCATTCTGGTGTCAAATGAAAGGTAGTGACCTAGCGGTTGAATATAATTTTGTTTGATTGGAAAGGCTGTGCCCCTTGACCTAGAAAAGGTCAAACGTATGGCGCTGCTGTAAACATTGACCGATTTCGCTCTTCTTGGTGTCAAATAAAAGATAAGAAATTAAACGATTCTGCATATTTGATAACACTCTTCGTGGTTGGTTGTAAACGTATGCTAGACCCCGTATAACGTATACAAACACGGGCCCTTTTGACTTGTTCTAATTACTCTTGTATTAAACCACTTTTACAAAATGGAGCATTTTGTTGATAAGAATCCTCTTCAACCTTTTATAAACCTCAAATGAAATTATGAACCTTTCTTGTCAGAGCATTTTCATTTGTTTCTTATCCAGCAATTTTTCATTCATGTTTTTTCCCTTTCTCTATTGATATTTAGAGGGAAATCATGCTGTACTTGCTAAATTGTATGAACCAAAGAATGGATAGCAAAAACTAGATGCTGGAATGCCGAGCTTTTTTTGAGCAACTGGAATAATAAGAGAGACCACAGGATCAGACTTGGAATGAGTTTTATGAGACTACGAAGTCTGAATATTTATTAGAAAGAATATACGGTTTTTTAGTATGCAAAAGGAGTAATATGGTCCTTGTTTATTTTTAGTCCTGGAAAAAGGAAGGGAATAAAGGGTCTAGATTTGTAAATATAAATTGGTAAAAGTCTCCTAACATTTGAGCTCTTTTAATTCCACATTTTATTTCACTTTCCCAAAGTTGTAAATATAATCTTTGTGCAACTTTTATGAGTTTGTGTAATTTATTGACAGTCCACTTCCTGCTGAAGGTTAAGGAATAAGTGAGGAAGAACGGATATTTGGATCCCTAAATAGGAATAGTTTTACTAAATCCAATTCAGCATATTTTCGGACATACATTATTTATTTTTTTTTGGGATAAAGTTCCACAAGAGTCAGAGTATACTTCTAAAATAGGTTGATAAAAGAATGGTTAATTTAGAGTCATAAATTGCAATAAGGTTGAGTGTCCAATATCTCCAAATCCTTGGTAGAACAGTAGTAATGTGGCTGACACAAACCTAACCAAAAAAACCTCCACAAAAGTTAAAGTTCTAAGTAAGATTTCTGACCCTAAAACTGCCTAAATAAATGGACCTTTATAAGTTGGCCATCATTCTAACTTTCTCCAAACCTCACTTATCCTTAATCTTGGCTAAACCTTTCATACCTTTTTTTATATTTATACTCCTCACTAATATATACTATCCTAAAGTCAAAGTCAAGCTGGAAAAAAACCGGAAGGGAAGGAAAGTAAATTGGGGATAGCCGTTGTTTCCATTTGGGAATTCTATCCCTACTACCCGGGTAGTTGTAAGAAGGAAGGGAACGTCCTTTTGTTTAACTTATGTGGTTGTTGAAGGGATTTGAAATGTAAATATAGATTGGAATGAAGACGGGATGGGTAGAAATAAATAGGAAACGTTCAGCCTAAACTATTACAACCTCTTTTATCCAAACACTCTTTCTTTATTCTGGGTGAAAAAAAGGTATTTTGGAGTGAAATGGAAGTATGGAAAGAGTTTTAAAAGGCGGATTAAATTACACCAAAATAACACAACTAGTCCAATATCCGATTCTACATCTTCCCTTTCCATTTTCCGAACTTATTGGTGTATTATTTGTCAAATCCGAATTTCGGATAATGGAGGTTGTTATTCAAAGCAGTAGTTGTCTGGGTTTATATTGGTTCTTGTTGTTGTAAATATGGTAGGGTATATGTGTCTATATTAAATGTAGGAAAATGTGTTGGTTGAGAAATGGAAGGAATGGATGAGTCCCAAGGGTCCCTTTTCTACTCTCAATATTTCCACTCACCCCATACAGCCACTACTACCAATTCCTTAAATCTGTCTTGTCTACTTTTCCTATTTTTTACATTTATCGATCTATTGGCAACTTGTTAACCAGCCATTCTTCCTCCATATCCATATCCGCATACTACTCTATCTTATCCATATTTATAATCCCTCTACCTTATTCCCATTTCTTATTCTTGAATTCCTTATATTCAACTAAACTATAGGATAGAATAGGCCAAGGAAACCTTTCTTAATTGAAAATTTAAATAGGAAAGAGAGGAAATATTTAAAATGAGTAAATTACAAACTGAGCAAGAGTTAGAAATCCCATTAATTACTTTTAATAATTCTATAAGAAAAGAGACTCGACTCCAATCCAGAGTTCGTTTTTCTCTACAAAACTGAGTAGGTATATGTTTTAAAATGTGTTATTTGTTATGGATTTAACAACTATGAGAGGGATAGAGTATTATTAGTATTAGTATTAGTAATGAAGAGTTTGTAGTTATGTAAGGAATTCATCCACCTTCTTCATCTCATCAACTAAAAATATATAATCCAATCCATCGTATCTTTTTCCCTTATAGTCCAGTTGGAATTCTGTACTCTTCTTCCCTAACCTACTTTGAGTAGGGTAAGTTTGTATAGAAATAAATAGAAGGACTGGAGGATGTGATTTATACGACCATGTTTTTCACCCACAAGAACAAATGAGTCTTGCCACTTTTGCCCTCTTTTAAACCAGCCTTCTACCCATTCACATTCCAACCCATTTTAACCATAAGGGTCTCTTTCTTACTTACTAAATACCTACAACACATGGAAATAATAACTAGGCACATTCTTAGCTGCTAAAAATATAAAAACTGTGTAGAATGTAGAAAGGGTAGAAAGTAGCATGCCCGGGCATCCCAATCAACCGGCTCATCAAGACAATTTCAACCTTTTAAAGGAACTGTTGCATTTCCTCCTCAAGTATTTATTCCCTTTTGTCAACTGATTTACTAAATGGGCAACAGGGAGGTTTTTACACCCATTAAAATCTGGTTACAGGGCATTCCCCAAGCAAGAGTACAGAGCTTTAGCAAGAGTATACTAAATATCATGCTAGCTTTTGAGATTCTGACACCCTGTATCCTCCTTTTTTTACGGTCTTCGTTAACGAGCTTTTACACCGAGTGTTAAAAACTTTGCTGGATGACAGATTTTTGAAATATCTTTCCAAGTGAAAAAAAACTGGGACTCGTCGTTTACTCCTATTTTCGGCTCTGTATTAAAGGAGCTTTGTATGGATTTAGTTATATAATTATTGGTAAACCCTTCTCAAAGGATTTGACGGGGACGAACTCGGCAATTAGTTGCTGGAGAGAGAGATATATTGTAGAACTGAAGAGAGAGAGGGAGGCTTTGTTGTGTCATTTTACAATTTATCACATACCATCATCATCGGACTCACTTCCTACAAAGTTAATATTAGAAAGTTCACTCTTAGTTTTTTGCATGGATTCTAGATACTATTTTTTTTGAAGACGCAGGCAGGTCGTCAAAATTCAGAGGCCAAACTGCTCTGCTGGTATTGAAGTGTCATTAAGGGCCTTGGATATTATATGCTTTCCTCTCGTTATTTGCCCTCCTTTATAAACAATCCCTTAAAACTGTACCGACTTATATCTTATTTCTGTGGCACATGTCCTCATCCTCCTCAGTGTCCCTTAGCCCTTACACTTACTTTGTGGTGGATATTGGAGGAAGATGTAGAAGTTAGGAAGGACAGAGGAGTTCTCATAATTACCCAAACGAAGTTTATGTCAGAGTTTGTGCATCATCTGGTGGTTTCCTGTTCCTCCAAAATCTGTTCCAACATTACTCCTTATTTTAATATTCCATACCTACCTTCTTCCACACTCATTTACATACAACTACCTCATGGAAGTAGCTATAGTGTTCTACTATATAGGGGAAGGAAATGGATCCACAAGGGTCATCATCTTCCCTTCTACCATATTGTCCCGTTATCTCAGCTACAGTCCGCAGTTGGATTTGTTTGCTGTCTGCATACGTAAGAGAACGACGTTAGTTCGTGAGGGTCCTTCACGCGGTTTACTAAGGGAATATAGAGAGAGTGAGTTATCCAGATTAGGGTAAAGCTGCTAATCCTTCCTAATATGATATTCTGTTGGAGGAGGAATGACAACTTTATTCTCAAGTCGACTGGTAGTAGTAGTAGTAGTAGTAGTAGTAGTAGTAGTAGTAGTAGTAGTAGTAGTAGTAGTAGTAGTATATAAATTATGAGATTTTGAGTTTGTGCTGTCGTCACATGTTTTGAAAGTGTCACATCTTCTGAACCAGTCCACTTTACTTCAACCAACTCCTTCCTCATCCTTACTAAATTCCCTCACGACCTGCTACCTTTCTTTACTCCACATTGTACGCTAGTTGGCACCGGGTGGACTTACACTTGGAAACTCAATACATAATACTCAAAAGTGTGCTAAAAATGTAAAGAGAAGCCATTTACTATGTTCCATGGATTTTAAAACAAGTGACAAGATTTCCAGACATTATTGAAACTCCATAAGTATTAAATAAATACTCGTAGAAATGATGTTGAGGTATAATTCTTCCACGTCAACTCTAATTTCCTAAAGCACAACTCACACTTGATAGTAAGACTAACTCTATCTGGATGGATGGATAGTGGATGGATGGTAGTATATGGGATCGTTTAGTAATTCGGCATAAAACCTCCAAACTGCGGTTTTTGTTACTTTAAACTTGGAAGAAGGAAGTAGGGATTTGGTGAGGAAGGCTTCATCAAAAACTGAGTTAGATTGTCGGTATTCTCAGACGGATTGGTCGGTTGGTCGGTGGGGAGTGGGGACTGACTGGGGACTTTACTTGGTCGGCGGCTCCTTTTTAGGATAAATTATTCATCCACAAAACCAATCTCTTTCTACATTTTATATATTTACATTGTTATCTCGGATTAGATCCGCTGCTACATCCTGAGGCAAAGTTTGGGGAATATTAGACACGCAAATTCACATGACTTTTTGGGAAATTGTTAAGTTGGACGAGAAGAAATCTCAAGTTTCGAAATGAATAAACGGTGTAAAAAGATGGGAAAAGGAATCCGTCACATTTCATGTTCTAAGAAATCTAATCCCTTATTCCTTGCCTCTGTTTCCCTTTAGTTTTGCTACACCTTTTGGGTTCTTAGTCAGAGTATGAACAGACTGGATATGTGGGATATATTAATAATATTTCCTTCGTGTTTTGAATATTGGAGTTGACAGGAAGGGAGAGGAAGGCTGTTGCAGTTAGTTCATCCATCCTTAATCCTCTTATCTCTCACTTTATCTTTATATACACTATTCTTTTGCAAATTCAAAACCATGCGATATCCATCCTCCGTCAACAACTCTCACAAATCTCACAAATCTCGTCAGATAAGGGATGACTTTGTTGTCATTCTTACAAAAATCGAAACCTTTCTCCCTCAATATTGGTTTTTCACTTCAGTATCCCTGGAAGTTCAAGTTCACAAATTATCCTTAGAAATGTGCAAAAACTGTATAGAGGGTAAGAAAAGCCGTAATTTACAGAATACGAAGACAAATAGTGAACAAATATTAATGATCCTTCCGGGTGGAGGAATATAACATCCATTGTAAAATGTTTATTATAGTCTTTGTAAATGTGAAAGTAGACTGGGATAGGGAGGGATAGTGAATCCTTATTCCCATATACATTACAAAATAAACATACAAATTAGGAAGAGTATATTTGGATTTCATAAAAAGAGTATCCATACTGTGTAGCCCTTTTGAAGGCATAAACCTTGAGATATCTGGTATTTACAGAGGAAGACAAGGTAATCTGGCTCAGTCCTCCTGTCCCCCCATAATTCTCATACACAGTTGTCCATTTGGAGTTATCATTGGATGACTGGAGTTGATATCCAGTTGCATATGCATTTTCCCAATAAATATTAACCCGTCGGATGGTGGTAGGGGAACCTAAGTCAAGGATAAACCAGGCTTCACCTCCACTAACACTTGCCCATCGGGTCGACAAATTCCCATCAACCGCTTTTTCAGCTCCCAAAGCCGCTGTTTCCACGCTACTTGCCCTACAAGTCGCAATTATTACACCGTTATTATTTAGTAGACGGAGGGATTTGTCTCAATTACATACCACACTGGACGATTCAAAGCCAAATTGGTATTCCCAGCAGGGGGACTGCTGCCCCCAGTACCCAGATCCCCTTGATGAAGTACCCGACTGTTGTAATAACAGGCTTTAATGGAGGCATCCGTATTAAAGGAAGGGTTCTTGAGGTATTCGGCCCAAACCATAAAGTACACCCATTGATTTTGACTCTGAAGGATATCGGGAGTGGGTAGGGCCCCCACTTCTCCCAAAGCGATCGGTATACCCCCGGCTAGAGAGAGCATTCGCTGATAGTCCGCATTCGTTGGGTATTTATTTACCCAGACGTCCAGGGCGGCGACATCCACGTAATTTGGTCCAGGCCAGTATTCTCCGACGTTACCCATGTCCGTGTCCTTGACGCACCACGTCCACACCAGGTTGTCTAGGCCATGGACGCCGGTGAGGTAGTCCCGGGTTATTTGATACAGACGTCTACTCCCGTTTGACCCCGGTCGACCCCCCCACCATGACCATCCTTCGTTCATTTCGTGGATTGGACGCCAAAGTGCTACCACACCTGCTGCCTGCAACTGTCTAGACAAACATCGATTTTTATTCATCAAGCTGCTCAAACTACACGCTCATTTATGCTTGATGACCACTCAAGTTAAAGGTCAACAATGTAGGGTCAAAGGAGTAGAGAAAGCTTTAGAGTGTTGAAGAATTAAGTAGGGTAATAACTTGTAATACAATTATTTATAATTAAGCTACTCAAGGCTAATTGAGATGAGTCTAAATCCACCTGCCTGTCTGTAAATGTATTTCCTGATGCTAAAAATGGTGGTTATTATAGGAGCTGATTGTCTGACAATACATTAGCATCAGTCACTTGCCACATGTCCATCCAGGATTTCATTAGTAATAAGATCTTTTTGGGTAAACTCCACAAAAAGATGAGAATGGACAGGATAGACAGGGACAGGATCAACGGCTCCACAATCCTCTTATTTTATCTTCAGTATCGAAATCCAAAATTCTCTTCCAATTTCCTTCATTTTTGTCTCTAAAAATAGGCAAAAAATTCTATGCATGTCTATCCTTTAATCAGTAAAGAATTTGACCTTGGACCGTAAAAGGTCAATACTGGAGCTGCAATGGACTTTGACCGAGTTTGGTCATCTTGTTGTCAAATAAAAGGTTAAATAAATAACCTAGGGTTTGCACACAATTGGGATTTGTTGAGAGTGGTTGTGCCACTCGACCTTAAAAGGTCAAAACTATGCCACTAGACTAAACTTGACGGATTTACCCATTTTTGTTTCAAGTCTAGCGGTTGTAGACTTGCTTTGCATTGTGGGTTTGCTATAATTCCGAACCACTCTTTGACCTTAGAATATGTCAATAGTCACTCGCTGACTGGCTTTTCCACCTACCACAGCCGTCTTTAAACTGAGTTTCTACTTTCTAAGTCGTCGAAGTAACAAATTTATTGAGAATTATACTTTAGAAAATGTATAAATCTCTTACTTAAGAAAAGGTACAATAGAGTCCAGCCTAGCCTTCCATGCGTTGTTCAACCCAGCCCCATTTGATACCAGTTCATTCCATTGATCGTTATTCAAAGAGGATAGAATCCCATTGGAATCCCAGTTACAAGTGTCACCCACAGTGGGAGGACAGACGTGCCAAGTTAAGGCTACCAAAACCCCATTGTTCCACTGTTTTATCGCCTCGTTTATCATGGTCTGTCGATTTTTAACGTCATCCGGAAGGAATAGGAAGTCCCCTCCCCAGAGACCTGGTAAAACCCCCGTAATATCCCGGACTACCCGGGTCCATTTAGAAGGGTCAGAGTTTGGCTCTCGGTTGTGTTGACCGGCGACTGTGTATTTCCCCGAGATGCTCTTAAAATAGTTTATAACATCTCCTCGAGTAGCTTTCCCTCCTCCAGCTCCTAATTAATTAAGTATTTTATCAATTAAATCATATATATTTAATAAAGATGTAGCTTTGCATTCGCTAAGGACCTTTCCCTAATGACCTCGAAATGTATGTTAATTTTTTATCAAGGTGGGATAGAACTGTTCTAGGGGGGATGGGATTTATCAACTACATTTAGCTAACCTTTGAAGGGACTAGCTCCATTGCTTTGAATGATTTGTACTGTAAAAACAGCCACTAAAGTGATTGCTACTGTATGTTTCATCCTGTTTGCTACAAGTAGCACTAAAAATACAGTTGTTGATTGACAAGGTTTTCCTATAATCCTCCTCTTATATAGGAGGATAATTGTAGTTGGGACTTTACAGGGTTTTATAGTCCAAGAGTACGACCTTTTTACCTCTTTATGCAGTATTTTGTAAACTGTTGAAAGGCAATAAATAACTAAAAGTATTATGAGATTAGAAAGGAACAGTTTTATATCTGGCATTGGCTACCTTTTAAAAATCTATCAAACAAAGGGAAGAAGATCCGGGTGGGGTAATTTATTAGCAGCAGTTTTAATTTTAACTAACAATAAAAGATAACCTTCAATTCCTACTCACCTAACCTCAACATTACCATTTATATTGTAGTTCTACCGAGAAATGAATGTAGTGTGGTTTTGTATTGGGTCGTGTTGTAGGATGCAAGTCAGACCAAATCCTCATCCTCACCAACATTCCACTCAATGAAACGGATGAAATGTTGGATAATGAATTAAATTGGATTCAATCCCTTCTGTTTTTATCCCAAATGATTGATGGATACTCAAGAAGGTTGGAAAAAGAATAAACCGCAAGAAAAGTCCCAACAATCAAAAATCTATTAAATACCAAACTAAATTTGTTAAAAAGTTCAAAATAACTACATGCAGGCATTTTATTTTTAACTTTTGATATTTATTTGCCCAATGAAAGCAAAGAATAAATGTTTAATCCATCCACCAAGTCACTATCCACGTCAGAGCCAAAAAGTACAGACATAATTTACTTTATACAGAATATTCCAGAAAATAAGAGGACGTATTGGAACTAAAAGGATCTACCTACTCAGCATACAGGCTGTCTTTTACAGCTACTATTACTTACTACTACTACTACTACTACTACTACTACAGCTACTACTACTACTACTACTACTACTACTTCTACAGCTACTACAACTACTACTACATCTACTACTACCCAGGTCACTCTTGAAATTCGGTCACGTTGGATTGGAAAAGGGTTTATTTCACTCCCTCCTTCCTCTTGAGTTGGTAGACTAGAGAAAGTGTATATTATTATATATTGGTGGAGGATAAAGAAAGAAAGTATAAAAAGAGGGGTTTATTTTTGGATCCGCATCCGGTGCGTGTCCGTCCAACCCACCACACCCACTTTACTCCATATAAAAACCTCACCTAAAGTTGGTATACTTTCATTTATTTCCTTACCAAATAAGGGAAGAATAGGGAATATTGATATTTGTTCTTAAAAAGAAAGAACCAATAACTTTCTTCACACAAAATGCCGCCGACACACACACACACAACCTCTTGAAAGTGCCCAACTATCTACTTGGAAGTTTAACCAAATAAAGAGGGATGGGTACAGGCTGGGACAAAATACGTTCCTTAAAATGTAGAAAACTCTCAATAAATTGCAATTTAGAATCCATTTGGCCAAACAAATTGAAGACCCAGATTGAATGTGAAAATATACACAAAGGGAGGAGAAAGATGGTGGAAGAATCTACTAGGAGCTTTCGTGTGGAATATATTTATCTAAAGAATACAAAATAAACCGTCCATGAATAAATAGAAGGTTTTAAAGTGCAATGCACAAATTGTACAATCCTATATACTTTATCCCTTAACAATTATATAGCCTCCAGCGCCTGCCAGCCAATCTTTATTACTCAATTAAAAATGGAGTTTCTTATCCAGAAAAAACGTGAGGATATTTCTTATAACATTGAGTGGTAGTTTCTTTCTATTTTGTTCCACCCTGTAACTTCCACCACTATCCTATTCCTTACTACTGGGTCTTAGTACTAAAAGTAAGGTGGTTCTTCCACTTTCCCTTCATGAAGTGCCACTTCACTCTTCCCATCTCCAATTTTGTAACAAATGGTTTAATTTTATGACAAAACTCTGCCGGTCAGTCTTCAACTCTCAACTTTCTTATACTTTCACCACCATTTCTGGCGAATAGAATATGGTAATAATCCCAAAAGAGTGTGTACTATTCTTAACCAAGATTATACAAATAAAAAATATCGGCTAAAAAGAAAAACCCACATTTACCCAAAAAAAGGTGGTTTTTATCTAACTCTTTTTTTTCTGCGGTCCCCATTCTTTCACTTCCATTTCCTCTTTTTACTTTTTCTCCATTATGTTTGGGTTTTTTTAGGTAAAAATTTCTCCCTCACTTTTCCTTTGTAAATCTAATAATAGAATAGAATAGAGTTGGATAAGTAAATGATAGGGATTTTTATTTTATAAATCTTCTTACTTTTATTATACGAGGGTTCCTTTTGTTATCATTTGGTTGGATGGAAAATACTACTACTCCGCATTTACTTTACTACTTTTTGATCATAATAATAATAATAATCTATAATCATAATCTATAATGGACGTGTGCATATAGTTTCTTCAGTTGGGAACTGAATGTGAGTGGAACTTATTTCAAAACTGGGATGAAAATAGAGACAAATTGGCTAACTTTCTTCATTAGTTTCAACGTTCCATGTTATGCTTCACTAGCCATGTATTCACTTTTTACAACTTAATAACATTGTAAAAGTGATTCAACTTTTTAACATGCAAATTAACAGTTCTGACAAAAATGATCTTAGAAACTGGGAAACAGTAGTGAAAGTTGGTGAGTATATTTCCCTACATCTCAAAATACTTGGTTTGTTCCATTTATCAAAAAAGTAGAGAAACTATAAACTGCAGTTTTATAAAATTTGTGAAATAAAATAGATATTCTTTAGTCCAAATAAAAATGTTGATTCTGCAGTATTAAATTCACTAAAAGGGAAAAACCCTACGTCCCTTTCTGATTGTCAATAAATAAAAAAGGGGAAAAAAGCAATTTCTTATCCATTTTTTACTGTCGGCCCTTTCTTGTTTTACTTTATACACTTTTTGCAAGTTTTTACTAAAAATATCCAACGAGAGAGGAAATCAAGCATGGACATTTCATAAAGGATTATATCATCCAGAATATATTTCCTTTGAACTTTTTTATTTGGGTCCGTCCTTAACTACTACTACTACTACTCCTACTACTACTATTACTACTACTACTACTACTACTACTACTACCACTACTACTACCACTAATACTGCATCTGCTACTACATCTACTACTACTACTAAATCTAGTACTACTACTTCTACAACTTCTAGTACTTATCGTTATACAAGTACTAACAATATAGTAGACAGAACTCTCAGTTATTTTATTTCTGCTGACGTAACATAATTGTAGTAGGAGTATGGTCTTCTTTAGCCAAGGAAGGAACGTGTATATTTGCTTTTAGGAAAGACCTTATTGTTACAAACTAAACCAACTCCTTGGATTTTTCCATAATATTTCTGTTTGTTCATATTCAAGCTCTATGCCCTCTGTTATAAAACGCAGCCTCGCCCCCCTTGAGATAAAGCAGCCCAACCGCCATACATTTTAAGTTGACGACCTTAAAAAGCCAAATGAACACTGCACTGGCATGACGTTGGAAGTAAACTTGAGTGTATGTATGTCTGGACGAGCGTGTAAACACCGCGGTTAAGAGTTAGGTTGTAGTATAAAAGGGAGTATATAGAGATAAGTGTATACCAAACATGTTTTCTTCACGTTTCAATCCAATCTCTGTCTGTCAGAGTGAAAAAGTATGGCATGTTTGGCTATTTTCCCCGGGCGGAAGTGCAAAAGCGTGCAACTTTTTCCCAATCTCAAAACCAGGATTTTTCAATACTCCGACTGCATTTTTCTTTAAACAATTGTGCAAAAAACATAGCCTAAAGTTTTATCAGACTGGGGCTTATCATCATTTGTAAATATAGCAAAAGAAGGGAATACTAGAAGCTCAATCTTCCATAAAAAAAAAAAACCTGTAAACTACAACCTTATTTCTCCATACTTTCATAAGTAGCGTGGATGATTGATACAGAAAGTATGGATAGCTTTACTTCCATTAAGTTGGACCAACTTTTAACCAGCTTTACCTGCACTATCATTTTACTAACTTTATATGAATTCCAATTCCTATAATCTTCAAAGCCTTTTTATAAAACGACTAAACTTTCTGCATTCAAATAAGTAAAGGATTCTGTAAAAGCTGCCGTTCGTTTCTTCAACTTTATTTCTTTAAAAAGGAGGGGGTATACAATTGTAATGTAATGTAATCCCAATTGAAACGACAGCTGAAAAATCCCCATACCCTTAATCTTAATAGGATCCCAATAATAAAACTAAGTGAGCAATCCAGAGTTATTTACTCTATCTATCTACACACTATACACTACAGCTTTATTAGTATTATTGAAATTGGATTGTAAAGTTGGTTAGAAGAAGGGGCCTTTGTTAAATGAAGAAGGAAGACCGCACCCCCTTTACAATGAAATCGGGAATGGGGGAACTGTCTCTTTCTTTTACAAACGGCCCTCTTTTTCTTGTAGAAAGTTGAGACATAGTAGGATGTGTTTGGTCTGAGAGTAATACATTCACTTTCACAAAGGGACAAACACAATAAGTTACAATAAATAAGAAACTTCTATACAAAATACACTCAATTCACTTTCTTAATGGCCAATCCACTTTCAAAACCGTATTCATCCCTCTCTCTCTCCCTTTTATTATTATTATTCAACTACACAAATGGACAAATTGCTATTGATACTTACAAATACACACAAATAAGAATGGTTGCGGTGTCAAGATGGAAGGAACACGTAAACTTCGCTCTTGGTTTTTTAATATTCATAGCTGGAAATTGATACTTTTAATACTAATTTTTTATACGAGTAAACTCAGCAACGAAAGCTCTATCAGTGAAAGTGAGAAAAAAGATCAAATTTCGAATTTTAACGACCAAAATCCTCGTTTTGTGAAATTCTGGTGGGTAAAAAATAACTTTAGTAAAGTGTACAAAGAAACAGAATCCATCCATAATCCTGACTTTAAACATCAACCTCATTTGCATAACATAAGTTATCACCGAAGACAGTATAGTGCTGTGCCTCCGTTGATACATGGTAAATTCCTTTTTGTCCCATCCTATCCCCAAATGTCTGTGACAAAACCTTCCAGAAACACACTTGAAAATTCAAGATCACAAAGCAAGAAGACACTAAGAAAACATCTACTTATATACCTACTGATCTGTGGAATAAACAGCATAAACCCTGGCCCTACCTGTCAGATATGCCAAGACAAAGGAAGAAAAAACAGATCCAGCATAATATGCATACAATGCGAGAAATCGTATCATAAGGTATGTTTAAATATGACACATTATCAGCTACAAAAACACAACCTGCAACAAGACTGGAAATGTCAAGACTGCAATCCTGCATCAATTAACATATTATGTAAAATATGCAATAATACAGACAACCGTAAATCTAAAATCTACTGCAGCTCCTGCTTCACAAAATATCACATTTCATGCCTAAAAATAAAAAAACAGACTCCCAACCCAGATGAACTACAATGGATCTGCCCACAATGCGTACCCGCTGCCCCGCCTTTAATTCCTTGTACAACAAGTACTAATGCTCTAACAAATCTACCCAGAGGAATACGAATAGGACACATCAATGCTAGAGACATGATGTCAAGAAACAAAAAAGATGA
>JAQFZX010002710.1:0-16946 GCA_034682405.1 Hydroisotoma schaefferi | reverse complement strand
GGCCCCAAACTGGATAAAAGAGAAAGTCGACGGCCGCGAACTCGATGAAAGAGAAAGTCGTAAAATAGAGCCTTAAGGTTTTTAAAGTTGCAATTTTTGGACACTTAGTGTGTTATTTATTATAAAAGTTGTATAATGTAGCTATGTTAGTTTGTACTAAAAAGCTTAAACTAAAGCTATACTCTTCTTTCCCCCGTATGCAGTTCCCTTATTCCTTCTTCCTTTGTTCTTAGTTTATTTAGAGATGATATGAGTCTGTTTTTGATGTGATCTGAGCCGAGTTGAGCCAAGTCAGTCAAGGGAATAAAGACTTTACGGCTAAAGGAAACTGTGTACATAAAGTGTATGTAATCCTGGTTAGTTTAGTGGATGGGTGAGTTAGTTGGAAGGAATCCTATAGGAGCTTTCTCCATCCGTTCCTAAAGTATACTCCACTTGCAGTGTTACTTTTCTTACATATGATTTACGTACTTTAAGGGAATGAAGATAAGACTAGAACATATCCCGATCCAACCAATCCTTCCAACTACTTAGTATCATCGGAGAGTACTTAGAGACTTATAGGGCGGTGGTGCGGTACTTTACACTATCCACATCCGCCTTATTACTTCTTCTCTAAAGTACTAAAGTACTGACTGTGGCTGTAGTAGTGGTTTCCGATCAGGAACAACCAACCACAGAAATAAAACAGAAACTATACACATGCAAATTATACAACGACATAAATACGAAAGATACTTTTACAAGCCATTTGTACAAGAAATTAATAAAGGAACTGAGGAAAAAAGTAATGCGGATTTCTAATCAAAAGCACATAAAAAGCCCCAAAAAACTATCTAGATTCAGTGAATGGTAAAAATATTGCAAAGAACCACACACAACTCACTCCCTTTTTAGTGAGTAAATTCACCAAATATTAATCAAGGATTTTTACTTTTTACAATTTTTAATACTACACTCTTACTCTGATTGATGTAATATTAATGAGAACTAAACGGATCTCAATACTACACTTTGTTCAACTTTCTCTGCAGATGAGACAAAGTTTAATAGTTTTATGCAACTTTCGTTAATAATTATTTTTTTTGCCTAAAAGCAATTAAAACAATGTAATGAGTGTTCTTTGTTTGAGCCAAGTGAGCTAAAATCCTTAGGCAAAGTCCCTCGTAGAAGTAACTGGGTTTAGAGAGGAATAAATATATGAATTTGTATATTATTTAAAGAAGAATAGTCTTTACATGTCTTTGGCATCCTCCTCATAGATCCTCCACTGATGAGAATGAGATAAAGAGAGAGAGAGAGAGACATGAAAGAATAATGGAAGGGTTGACGGTTTCATCCTACTTTATTTCCTAGAGAAATAACCAGCAAGAGACGGGCTTATCTATCCGGTAAAGTCTATATACATTTTGGTTCTAATTTAATGTGTATGGGAGACTAAAAGCAATAAAATAGTCTTTGTGATGAAGAAGAAGAGATAAAAGGGATCTCTCTGCATGCACATAGTCTTCTTCTATATTTTAACTCTACAAACAAGTAAATTAAGAGCGTAAGGACGCACGCGGATGACTGACTTGCGGACTTCTCTACTCTTCCCTAAAATATTAAGTGAATTCATTAAAAAATAATGTAATAATGGCCAGTTTAATCCTACCCTTTGTTTACACATACTTTCCACCAACATTCCCAACATTCAATGCGAGGATAAAAGGAAACGGGTATTACTTAGGAGGATCTGACTGATCTGACAGACTTTTAATTTCATTCGGGTAGTAGACAGATAGATAGATGTAATTCTGAGGGTGTTTTCTACCAAGATGGGCTTCTTTTAGTAGGGTTTTAGTTCAAAATACATCCTTGAAGAAAAGTTTACACGATTCCCGTAGATTTATAAGAGAAATCCTTCCTCCAGAAAGACATTTTTAAAACTTAGACATGAAGTATCACAGATTTAGATTATAGAATGGGAAATATACATTGGAAATTATGAATCCTTGAAAAAAAGTGACGAGATCGAGAGTAGGTCTAAGACATATGGATAATTGCAAACACAATGAGAACCGTACGGAGTATTTATCCCTCACTTTGATTTATTTTTAATGAACCAGTGCACTGCACTGTCTACAATTTGATAAATAAAAAGTGAATACAAAAGACGCATTCTTTTCAACAATAAACCAAGCAAACCTACAAATAAATACTGACAAATATTTAATAATATTGACTTCACAGGGATAAGGATTAATACCACTCCAGACTCCAGTAAATTACATAAATCTTGAACTAGATTTACAACTTAACAAGTAATTTTTCCTAGGTTAAAAATAGCAAAACGGTGGAAATAAAAAAAGGAAGAAGAGTTTCCAAGAAGATGACACCAACTCTGCTTTCTTTTCTTTGCTAATTAGTTAAAAGTTTTGCAGAAACAAGGGAGATTTCAAAAGAACAAACACAGAATCTTCTTCTAGTCCATCACAATTAAACTTCTTCTGCCAAGGTGCTAATTAGCAAAAAAAAAAGACAAAAGTGGGGAAAGTTTCAGGATAGCAAGTAGAATTTTTTTTAGAGATATCTATATCCTCGCTAGCTATCCCGCACCTAACTCTTAAGTCGTGGCCGTAATAGGGCGCATCTGGGTAACAAGACGCGCAAAGTTGCTCCCTCCCTTAAATATAAACCCTTTGATTATACAGCGTGCCCAGAAACCCCACCCACGAACGACTATAGAGCAGTTATAATTAAGAACGCAAATAAGGGAAAGAAAGGACAATTCCTCTGTCGACTGTTCTCCTCAAGATAAGTTTAGGATACGATTTATCCACCTAGATAGAATTTAGATTTGACATTGACAACGCCAGCAAAATCCTCTCCGGCTAAACTAACCCAGATCTCTAGAGCCTTTTCTTTCTTTTTTTAACCCAGCAAAGATGAAGAGTTGAGAGAGGAAGTTGTCAGTTGAAAAATTCCTAGAATCCTTTATAAAATACGGGAGAAGGGGAAAGTCAGCTCTTTTATTATTATTATTATTATTAGTAGTAGTAGTAGTAGTAGTAGTAGTAGTAGTAGTAGTAGTAGTAGTAGTAGTAGAAAGGGTAAGTTTTTACGTTGGTAGAGACAGAGAACGTGATGAGATGAGTGGCGGAGATTGAATTGTTGCTAATGAACGATGGCGTTAAGTGGCTCAGCCTTAATTGCAGACAGTTCGAGTCGAGCATCAACCTCTTCATCCAACTCTCCGATTATCGCTCTATAAAAAAGAAAAAGAGAGATTTCAGTAGACCAAATTTAGGTACTTGTAAGTTTAAGAAAGGAATATAGACTCAAGAAGATGCAGGTTAGAGTAAAAAAAAAACCACCAACCAAACCAGCATCAGCAGAGTGCGAAAGACAAGACGTAGAGAACACGATGATAAAATTAATAACAAAGCCTTTCACTTTCACTATCTCTCCCTCCATAAGAGAAACCATACTTTTACAATTGCATGCAAGCAACTGTCGGACAAACCTGAACTTGGATAGGAAATAACATACGCGATTATAGGAATTTAGAACATCAGATAAGAATCTACTCCACTCTCACTCCTTTGATCTCTTATTCTTTTGAACTTTTCAACACTTAGGGTTTAACCTTAGCCTTCCTCCAAGGATACATACGCATTACATCCACAAAGGAGGAGAGTCTACGTTTCTTGCGTGAACAAGAACATCTTAAAACAGTAGAAATAGCCAGTAGAAAATAAATACAATGGACTTGTTGAGGCATCCCATAAAATACAAAACCTTTATCAAATGACCCAATAGAAATGGAATAATTCTAAACAGTCCGATATAGATTTAACTTCCACTAAGAACTTGAAAGTTAACAGGATAAGGAGCTCGGGTTTCTCGGCTGTCGACATAAATCTCTCTAAAAGAAGTCTCAAAACTCTAAATAATTACTAAAAGAAGCCCCCTAGAACAAGAAATGGGGATAGAATGGGAACGGGGGTCAAAATATAAAACCTCGATTGATCTTTGCAATAAATGACGTCATCACTATATTCCCAGTAAAATAATACAATAAGGTTAGACGAGGCTTGGATGGAACATGAGTGAGTTTGTGATTTTGTCCAATCTTTGAAACATGAATCCTCCAACTCCCCTTACATTGTCCTTTCCTATTTAGATAATGAGATAGAAGAACGACTAATAATCAACTACAACTAATTGCAACAACTACTACAACTATCCCACTGGGACCTGCCTAGCCTCATATCAAATTACAAATTACGAATGGCACACAATAATAATTAAGGTAGGTAGGTGTCCAAGCTAAAGCCGCTGCCAATTAGTAACCCCCTTCATAGTATTATTTTAATTTACTATGTCCATGACCCAACGAACTCTGCGGAATATTATGCAATTGTATGTAGCTCTTGTGCTCTACCTACAACTACAATCCGGTGTACAATTGAGGGAGGATAATCACCCCAATTAATTCGAAGAAAAGTGAAAGTTAAGTTGGAGAAAGTTGAGAAATCACAAGGGGGAAAAACATATTTTCTTAGCTTTCTCTTTCTTATAATTTATTTACCTTAAAATATATAGATAGTAAAATTCATCTCGAAATATGACAAAGATCAAACTCTCGTTCGTCATTTTGAGTTGGGAGTCACTGAGTTTACTTTCTTCAAAAACTAAAAGTACTTACATACCTAAATACTCTTGTATCTTGAAATTAAGTTGATTTAAACTTTTACTTGGCTTGTTGAGATTATTATTATTATTATTATTACTTTGAAAGGTTGAAGCATGTCGATGGAGGATGCATGTACATTTAACAGAAAGTTTACATAACAATCCATGAGTCTAACTTTCCAAGACAATTAATCAAGGACAAATGGACAGAAGATGTAGCTTACTACCTATTCTTGTAATTATTATGGGGATAAATTGTACAGGGAATGCTTAATTATTTTGTTGAGAACTGCTTTCACTCATTCCGCTCTTCTGCTTAAAGTTTAGCTACAGTTTAATTGTCCCATAAGTTTCAAAAGCTTCTACCCTTCTTGAAAACATCCTAATTAGTTCTCGGTAATTACAAAAAGAGGATGGAGTAGATTGGATAATATTTAGCTAACTAAACGACTCCGAATAAACTACAATAACTTCAATTTTATAAATCTCATAATATCTAAAAGAATCCAGTGGTCGACTTTGCTTATTTTTTTGCCTAAATATCTACAGCAATCGCCATGTTCTTCATGTTACCCTAAACCCTCGCCCATACACCGTCCTCGTTAAGTATGCCGCACGCCGATCCTTTACATGTTAAAAGAGGTATCTCTCCCATGTTAAATATGCTTCAAAGTATTTGTTTTTTCTTATACAAGCCGCGGCATATGGGCGAGGATTTAGGGTAGTTGGAAAGCCCTGTTAATAATTTCTATAACTTAACCAGCTCAGCTAACAAAATAAACGGATGGGTTAACTTACACATTATCACCACGAATTATATGAAGTCCCAAAGTTATCTGTTCAATTCCCTGAGAACTGTAAACTCGTTCGTGACTATCGTCCAGAATTAGGTTGATCGTTTGGTCAAATCCCTTTAAAGTACCCTATCAAATACAACAATAAACCATTTTAAAACTGACAATCTTAAATTCATCTCTAAATCCTACTTTATTTTAAAATAACGGCAAAAACTTACCACAAAGTTTCGTCCATCCGAAGTTATTATTGAAACTATACCTGCAAAAACAAATTACAGAAAAATTAGACAACTTATCCATCAACTGCGTGTTACTTTTTCACCCAAACTAAACTAACATACAAATATACAGGGTGGCTCGAAATTATGTACTGTGTAACCATAGTTACGGCTGTGTAACCATAGTTACGGCTGTGTAACCATAGTTACGGCTGTGTAACCATAGTTACTGCCATACTTTAGCTAGTAATGAGCTAACAGTACATCATTTCGGGCCACCCTGTACCTAATTAAATCATACTTACGATTAACAAAGCTTTCTAATTGAGATCCCATGATTTTACTTTACACGAAAAACGGCTTCGAAGGATTTTGAATAAAACCTTATCTCTCTCTCTTCTTGATTTTGACAATGATAAGCTGAAATTAAATAATTAAACTGGATTTCAATCAATTATCAATAAATGGAAATCAAAGAAATGCAAAAATCAATATAATTTATTAAATGGACTCCCTTCTTACCGTTTCACTAGATAGTTTCGCATAAACAAACGGCGAAACGGTCCACCTCGTTCGATTATTTTTATTTTGCTGACTTTTCGTCTCCGCCGTAAGGAAGGTTTTACTGACTCCGTGACACTAAAAACCACAAGAACGTCAAGATAAACTAAAACTATTTATTACAATAATACGTAAAGGACTACCGCACATTCCCAAATAGAGACCCGGGACCCGGGCTACTATTAAATGTACAACTTTAACCTTCGACCTTCGGTCGTATCGCATTTCATTTCAATTCAATGCCGCTATCAGCAATATTAAAAGGGGAGGGGGCTACTATTAGAAGGAGGTTCTATTCCAGAATATACGGTACTTAATTTAATAATTACTTACCAATTACAATTACAATTGCCCGATAACCCTCGATTACTTTTATAAACTTGAAGAAGAAGACAGCCTAAAAACGCGATAATGTCGAGTGTGTCCCGCTACCACAAGTCTCAACTACCCCGCACCGCCAATCTCCCCTTTTAAACTTTTATTTACTATTTACCTTTCTCATTTTTTTTGTAACATTTGTAATTTTGTAATCTTATCATTTCTTCCAAAAAACTGAAAAGTAATCACCAAAAAAGTAATCGAAATTGAAGAAAAAATACCAAAGGATTCGGTGGCAAAAGTGGGTGGTCCTGGAATACCAATTTGGAGCAAAACAAGTAAGTTTATCCGCATGAAAAAAGCGTAATTAATTTATGAAGTTTTTGTACACTTTTTTTTACATATTTCTTTTAAACAAACCCGTATTTGTAGATGTAAACCCGAAGTCGGGAAAGGTTGTAAAATACCCGGGCGTTTAATTAAAATAATGGTCACATCAATTAATTTCCCGTCGTATGTCGGCGTAGAATTGAGGAAACTACCTCCAAGATTTCGACTAAAGCTT
The DNA here is from genome assembly GCA_034682405.1 of Hydroisotoma schaefferi. Classification (NCBI taxonomy): domain Eukaryota; kingdom Metazoa; phylum Arthropoda; class Collembola; order Entomobryomorpha; family Isotomidae; genus Hydroisotoma; species Hydroisotoma schaefferi. The sequence continues at coordinate 9,810 of JAQFZX010002710.1, read as the reverse complement.
TCCCAGGTAAATCCTTCCTTTACAGTTCTTAGTTTTTATAATAAAATCTTGCATAAAAGGGGGAGTGGCTCATTTACATAATTAATTGTAGCTTTTGGACGTCCAAGAAGGTTGGAAAAAGCTGATGTCCCACATCCCCTCAGAAACTGAGCCAAGTGTTGGAAAATACACGGCAGAGCACCTTAATCTTGTCGAGGCTCATGGGCTCAGGACGGGGAAACTCTGTGGGGAAATACTCCTAGATGAATGGTCAACTTCAGGAAGGTCACGACCGCGGGTGGAAACTCTCCTGGAACTTCTAATTCAGTGCCAACTCTTTAGAGCGGCGGACTACGTAGCGCTGGAGATTTTGGGGGATGAAGGGGCTCCAACGAGGCCGAACATGGGCCCTGCAGCGCCTGTTATAAGTCTCACGGAAGATTTTAACGGACTGCAAGTACCCGGTTGTATTGGAGACGATGGGGGAAACTATGAAGGGTAGGGGTCTTACTATTTACCGTATTTCCGGAAATTCTTTCCCCCGAGGTGAGTTATTTTTTAAAAGAAAAATATGGACGAGATAGGGCGAATTACAATTTTTAACTTGGAAAGGTAGGGGGAGTTATTCCGGGGGGGGGGAGTAATTTCCGGAAATACGGTAGTTGCAGTGTCCAGTTGAAAGCTAAGTAGGATTTTTAATCAGATTTTTAAACCCGTTCTAGAACTACAAGTGGTTCATCAACAATGGCGATGCGAAGGATTAGAAAATACTCGAATGACAACGACGGCTACACAGAGCTTCTGGAGAGACTCCGTAATCACGACTACGAACGGGAAAACCTTCCCTTTAGTATAAAAGTTATTGAAAAAGTGACAAAAGGGTTTAAGGAAGAGTTTTGCATTGGAAATGGTGCATTTGGAACAGTTTACAGATTGGACTTGAGTCCGAACGGTGGACCAGTTTTGGCTGTGAAGTTGCTCAATCCTACAGCCTCTTGTGTGGAGGATCAGTTTTTAACAGAAGTTAGAGTTTTATCCGAGTAAGACAACGTTATTATTGAACTTTATATCTCCATATATATTTGTATATTTAATGGGGCTCCTTCTTCCTCCAGATTTAGGCATCCAAACTTGGTACCGTTGATCGGCTATTGTACAAATGGACCTAAGTATTGTCTAATTTATGAATACTTGGCCAAAGGGTCACTCCTGGATGCTTTAGCTGGTCAAGTAAGCGCCGCGCCGTTACTTAACTATTTATTACATCTACTGTAAGAAGGGCGGGTTAAAAGTGAGGATGGTGTATACTTTTACTAGAATCCTGTTGTAAGATGGACACCCAGAGTTCTCATTCTCGTAGGAGTGGCTAAAGGACTGGAGTTTTTACACACTGCCAAAGAAAGACCCTTGATTCATCGGGATATAAAGTCAGCAAATGTCTTGCTGGATAGCAACCTCCTTCCAAAGGTAGGCCTTATAGACATAAATATATTAGATGAAAAGTGTAGACATTTCGGCCGTGGTTGTAGCCAAGAACTTTTTTTGGATTTATGTGAGTAATAAATTGTAAAATTTATATTCAGATTGGAGACTTTGGGTTAGCAAAGTCATTCTCCTCATCAAATCAAACCTCTGCAATGACTTCAACTATTTTTGGAACTTCGGCCTACATGGCTCCTGAAGCGTTTCGTGGAGATATTTCACCCAAAATGGATATCTTTAGTTTTGGAGTTGTAAGATTTTATTTTTTAAATTATACAAAACAACATATTTATCAGAATCAAGTTTACCAATTTCCTTTGCTGGTCAGATTTTCCTGGAAATCCTTACCGGTCTATCACCCTATGATGAAAATAGAGAGGGAAATGATATTGTTACATTTGTACAAGAGACACTGCAAGATGACGATATTTCTTCTTTGTTGGATACGAGAATATCAGAAGAAATTGACCCAACAGAAGCTCAAGCTGTTTATGAATTAGGTTTAAAATGTCTCGAAGAGAAGAAGCGACGCCCAACTATCCTACCTGTTAGTCAAGCCTTGGACAATATTTCCAAGAGAATTCGTGGTGCTCTTTGATAGTTTAGGTTATTCTATAAATAGTAAAAATAAGTCTAGGAATGAGCTGTGATACCATTTGTGATAAAGTAGTAGACATAAACGTACACGATTCATAGATTATTACGTACAAATATATCATTCCTTTTGAATATTATGGGGGATAAGGATTTATTCACGCTTTTAAGGAAGACATGGACGTTTTTAGATTGTAATTTTAACGCCCCCCCCAACGATCCGCTCTCCGCTTATGAGTATTTGTGTTCGTTATAAAAGGCGAAAAGCAATGTCTGTAGTCATAGGCACTGATACACTTGAAATGTTTTTGTCAACAATTTCAGAAAGTCAAAAAAATCAGGTGGATTTCTATAAAATCCTATTGCAAGAATTTTACACATTATTGAAGGTAAATGTACATTTTTGACGTGATTACCTCTCTTTTCCTGAATAAAGAGCGAATAATACTACAATCACAGTGCTCAAGATAAGCTTATTTAGTAAAAGGTATTGCACACTTTTTACATTGTATAAAAATACAGTAAAAATGAAATTATAACCCCCAAATAAATGTTTATTTTTCAATAAAAAAAAACAGACTCATGTAGCTGAACTGAACCGTACAAAATATAATAAAGGAAAAGATGGAAGCAACAAATAGTCCCAATTTGAGCCTTCCTCTGTATAAAAGTCCTCAAAACTGCCAACCAGAGTCCCTCAACAACTCCAGCGAGCCGAGAAGTTATTTCGGTCGAAGCGTTCTACGTCCCGGCAGCTGCAACAATGGCGAAGGGGTAAACATACTAAAGGAAACTGTTAGCGATACGACATTCTTCTCAACAATGCCTCCAGTTCCGCCAGTCCCATGCAGCACCCGGAACTCATCCACACCAAGAGATCCAAAAGCACCAGCTCCGAATAATAGAGCAGAAGTTAATGAGAATCCTGAATTCAAAGTCCCAGGTCAAGGGCCAAGGTCGATAAGCAGCTTATCTGGAGCTGGAGAAGGGGTTAATATGCATAATACTACTACAGCTCTGGCTCCAACTGCCGTAGCTGCAAGTCGGGTCAACAGCAACGCTACTATCTGCAGTTCTAACTCTAATACTACCTCTAGTACTGCACTCTCTTGGAACCTTTCCCCCGACCTTTACGAAGGACTTATCAGTTGGCTAGAGAAGATACCTTTCAGTCGACCAAGGAAGCACTTGCATAGGGATTTCGCTGACGGGGGTAAGTCACCCAGACACTCGGAGTAACTCTCAACTTTGTAGATGTTTAAATTGGAAATTGAATGAATTTCTTTTCAGTTTTGCTGGCAGAAGTGATCGCTTACTTTTTCCCCAAAATGATACAACTTCACAACTACGCTGCAGCCTTTAATATAAAGCTAAAGAAGAACAACTGGGAGCTGTTAAACCGGAAGGTGTTGCCTAAGCTCGGGATTAAACTTCAGGAAATTGCAATCACCGAGATTTGTCAGGCACAGCCAGGTTTTATTGAAAAGGTTGACCGTTTAGACAATTTAAAATCCCATCAATCTAATCTACCCCTCTATCCAACCGAAATTATAAAATATACCTAAATATTCTACTTTCTACCAGGTCCTTTGTCAAATCCGATCCCTGTTGGATAAAAAGGGAGAGGAAGAAAAGATGATAAAACTAAAAGAACTGGAGGAAGCTGGTGAAAGCGGAGATGGGGCGCTTTCGAAAACGCTCAGCGAGGACACATGCCACGTCCACCTGATTCCTCATACACAGCCGGAGTTTGTGATCTATCGCGGGGTCAAGTATATCCCGGAAGAAATTCTTCTAAGGAAGGTCAAGCGGGTGGAGGAGTTGACCAAGGAGAAAGTTGAGATGATGAATAAGGTCGGTTGGTTCCTTTGCAATTGTTAATTCCATTATTTAAAGAAGAAGTGGAAGATTTGCTAAAAGCATGTTTTGGAATTCAAGGTCCGACGGCTGGAAACATTGATTGTGCTGAAGGAAGGTCATTTAGAAGATATAACTCGTCAATTACACGAAAGCAGATTCAAACTAAGCCAGGCTCAACCCCATGAATGTGTTTGTCAATGGGAGGAAGGCCAGCAACCTCAATTTTGCAAACCAAGATTTAACTGAACATATCCCTGCATCATAATCATAATTCTGTTTATAAATTACTATAAGAATCATTCTGTTAATCCTAGTATTTGCATTTCCCTTATTTTGTCTAAAGCGGATTATTCCTGGGCTCGTTTACTCGTTCATCCGTTAGAATAAAACTCAAATCCTCTTATATTTGTCCAAATTATTTACCAACTAATTAATAATGTACAGCAAAGGGAAGGAATTCCTACGTGGGAAAGGTTGCTTTATTTATTCATCCTTCATATTTATATTTATAATGCTCATATTTTGGAACTTAGGAATAATAAAAGATTCGTATTCCATTTCCAGGTCCAATTTTATTTAATATAACCTTTAAGATTTCAACAAAATCAAGAAATATATCCCTTTTTAACATAGCATAATGCATAATGCACGTTTGTGCCTAAACACGGGGATCAATTGGACAATCAACAACAAATGTATGGAGGACATTGTATAAGTTCTAAATAATAGTTTATTTCCTTCCGTCTCAAACTCAGCTTACACTTATAGATATTTCCATACATCTCTACATGAAACATGTGAAGTACACATCGTTTGGTTAAGTCAATAAAATTAATGACATATAGTAAATAAATCCCAACTTTTGGTAGAAAAAGTCTAAAAGAACTCTACTCAAAAACTGAAGAGAAAGAGAGAATAAATCCATTGAAGATTAGCAACTTAACCAGAACCAGAAAGAACACAGACTTTTTCTCATAAGAGAAAAGTCAAAAAGTCAATGCAGGTTTTTCTTTGTCGCATACACAGAATGTTATGTAGTTTCTACTTAGTCGCTCTACTAGGTTTTGTGCATTATTTTGTGAGGGCAACTTTATGCTAAGAGATCCTCACGAAACAAAACCCTATAGGGTTTTATGGCCACCCTTTTTATATCCTTTAATACACTAGAATAGCTAATACCGTATTTACACCAGAAATCCCCCTTCCATTTTCTACAATTCATAACGGAGTAGATCTAGAGAAAGGAATAATAGCAAAATAGTTATATTCCGGTGTACAAATGCACTTTTAAAAGAGGATCCGACCTTCCGATCTCAAACTATGGAGTATAATACAATAATTTAATGAATTTAATGAAAAAACCTCATCAAAAACTCCGTAGAATTTTTAATATCAACTACCGAATAGCTGTGGTCGTTGTACCTTTAGCCCTAATTAATCTCAATATGTCAAAATACCTTATTTTTGCGGATTATAACTCCCCAACCTTAAAAATGTAAACTCGCCAAAGCTACATACACTTCTATTAAATCCCATTTGTTTAAAAAACACATTGAAATAATAATTCCCCCAGGGGAGTTAAACCAAGAATACGGTAATAGCTTGTGCTTGCCTTGCTAGACATTTAGTTATTTTGAGCAGTCCTAGACCATAAACTAACGGGGTTTTAACGAGGAATGAAACTCCAGTAGGATTCGTATAAAAAGTATATGAGTTTTATATTCTTTTTTCCCAGAGGATTGTTATTCTTTCGCATGTTTATTATGTGTTTCTCCTCATTGGCCATGCCAAGATAAGACCAGGCTGTACCAGTCAGTAGAAAATAGAATGTCAGTCCTTTTTTATTTTTATTATTTCATGCCAAATGCCAGGATTTCAGAGTCTTCCAAGCCAGTTCCACTTGTTTCGTTGTTAGTTTAGCTCAGTTCATTTCATGCAAAAGAGTAGTAGTAGTTGGGGCCTTGCATATTGCAAATTTTAGTTCATCTTAACCACTTCCGGTTTGCTTATTTAATGGAAGTCAATTCTTATATTAATATTAGTCCAATATTACCAAGTATTTTATTCTCTAAATTAGATCTTTTTAGTTACTGGGATTGCAGCAGTTTCCCTATATGTTCTCTGCCATTCAATCCTGAATATTTTTAGGTTCAGAATTAGAAAGAAGAGGTATTTTATAGTTATGTTGATTTTATTTGTATATTTTAAGAAGAAAAAGGCTGAATTTAAAAAGGAAAATATTTAGCTCAGATAATTAAATGGATGAAAATGCACAAAGAGGTTCTGCCTTGGCTTCAACTTCTTCAGGGAAAAACTCAACAACTGCTTCAACGAAGAAACAAACTGCATGTAAGTCTCAAATATTGGCCTGGGTTGCATTTTGAGGTACCGTATTTCCCGTTTTAATCCCTCTCCCGGAATACTTCCCCCTCCGACTTAATTCTCCCCTACCTTTCCATGTTATAAGTCCTATCTTGTCCATGTTAATGGAATTACTCATTTTCCCTTCGAAGTAATAAAGCCCCAGGGGAATTAAAACAGGAAATACGGTATGTTTGTTAAAAACAATTTTAATTAAAAAATCTATATTTGTTAGTATCCCGAATCGGAAAGCAGCTTTCTATTCGTTCGGGTCGTCCTAAAGATAAAGAAGTAGAACATATCGTGGTTTATCTTCCAGCCCCATGTAAGTATTCTTCAAGATTAGTGAGTTAAATATCTAATAAAGTCCACTACTACCTGTCCTTCCCTATCAATTACAGTTGTTTCAATGCATACCAGAGGAATATAGGATTAATTTGTAGAGTTTTTATATTATTTTAAACAGTTCCAAGCTGTCCTCCAGGTCTGGAGAAGTTGATTAATACGAATCATTTGTTTGTACGGCAAGGAATGCGGCAACAAGATCCACGTAATCACTTTTTCTGACGTTTCATTCAAGCTTAGAAGAGTTCTGCATGACATATTTCCGGGTTTAGTATGAGAAGAATGATGATTATTTCTTACGCAAGACCAATCTTTTTCAAATCGGTGTATAATGCATGGGATTTCTCAAGTTTAAAATTAAAAAGTATCATATAAAGTCATATAAGCCTACCTTTATACACATGGGGGTTTTAAATTGGGTCCGTACCCTTAGAAGTTTTATCGATGATGGCTGAAGCATTTATTTTATTAAAATTGTGACCAAATAGTTGAATAATGTTGCATGATTTTTGTGAAACTGGTTCGTAGCGTTCGCCTTAATCTCTAAAACCAAATTTGAAGTGCTGAATGGTGAAGGAGAGAGGATATTTTTGGCCAAGGAGTCAATGGACAATATTTTAAAGCTTTGTTGTCGAGGCGGCTGTGGTCAACCCTTTGAGATGAGTATTAAGGATAAAAATTCAGGATATGAGATTTTGGCTGTGAATGGAAATCCGGATTGTTACGGGGCTATGGTAAGTATGCTCATTATTTATAGCAGATTTAAAGGGCAGGAAGTAACCAAATGTTGTAATCCATGAGCCGTATTTTATAGGAATTATTTCTTATATTTTTAACACAAGATTCTCATATAAATGTTTCTGCTTTGATCCAACCCATGCAAACTAACGTAATGAAAAGTGACCTTTACTTGTAACGCTTTCGTGCTTTTGTTGTTGTAGACAGCAGTTGTAAGCCAGAACGGAATGAGCATTGGATTCATAAACGAAGAGCTTCGCTGCTGTTCCTCCAACTATTCCCTCATTGACGCCCAAGGGAAAGAGATCTTTAAGATTTACGACGTTGGAAACTTTATAAAATGGAACAGAGAGAATGCAGCCAAAGCACGAAGAGCCAACCCTTCTGATTACCAATCCTTGACCACACCCCCCAGTGCTTCCACCCCAACAAACCCCATGAGTCCTACAACTACTGCTACAAGCATAAGCTCCACGATAACTCTGACCCCGATGGCTCCCCAGGCAGGATGTATGAAGCAGGTCAAACTACCCAGTTCCATCTCTTTCCAGGAACCGTTTCCGGACCGTATAAGAAGCACGACATCGTCTACCTTAGGGGAACAAAGTCCGACTGTGATTTATCCACATTCTTCCAGGGAAGCCTCGACCACACCCACGCAGATGACCGTTTCTTTTAATACTGCCGTAGTAGGAGTAAAGGTCAAAGCCCCACTTGCATTGAGACCTTATTGCTGCTGTTGCTCAGGTTCAAGTTCAAATCTCGGGATTGGGGGATGCCTTGATCGCTGCGTGGATGTCATAAGTGGGGGTCTTTTATTCCATCTTTGGTCCTGCGAGATGGGTGCGGTCGTGGGGGAAATGAGCAAACAATTTGAACAGCTTTATGACCAGTATTTCAATTTGGTTGACTGTTTTGGAGTCAACTTCCCTCGGGAGACGAGCGTCAGGCATAAGGCACTCTTACTGGGGGCTTTGTTCCTTCTTGTGAGTGGTTTTTATACTTTATTAACTTTAACTCTGACTCTTCCAAGCCACCTTAATCCTTTATTGCTTATGCATAGTTCTATTTCCAGCATCCTTATCGTTGTAGCAGTATTTTATTTGCATAACTCTTTCAAACATCCTCAAGGGTAAGCATAATTAATTTAGAAGCTTTGGATTAAAGTTCTAGATGTCTGGCTCCATGAATATGCCTTCCCATTAATTAAATTAACAGCATCTGCATAGACTCAGTAGCTAAATACCCAAACGAATCCTCAATAAGCCTACTTGTCTGTGCCGTCTTTTTGTTCCTCTTCTTTATTTTATGACTACTTTTCATGAATTAATCTCCTGTCCTTTTAAAGGTCTAATACCCTACACTTTAGGTATCTCTATGAGTAAATAAATAATATTGATTTTAATGAAAATAATGTGATTTACAATGCATCTTTCAGGACTTCAACCATTTCCAACTTTAAGGAAGGGATGAATCAACTTGGACCGTATTATAGTTCTTGTTCCTGGACAACAAAACCTCCCTACCTACCTACTTTGTGTCTGAAGAACCCATGAAGACTTTATCTGCCTTATCATCTAAATCATAGTGACCTTCCCTTGCCTTTACTTCCTACTTGTGGACCATAATTAACCTAGACTTATGCTACGAAAGGGGGTGGATTTATTGAAATATAAAGCTCAAGAATAATTATTGGATCCATTAAATTGGATCCAATCATTCTCTGACAGTTCTAAGGAAATACTGAATTGCTCCAATCTCTTGTGGATAAGGTACAAAAGAATTTTGAAGTTTTTGTAAGCATAACTCTCAGATAAATATTTTTCTATAAAAAGGTCCCTGCTTTTTAATAAACTTTGGCTAAAGGTTAAGTTGTAGTACCACAGAAACGAAATAATAATGCCAGTCTTTCAAAATGGGTGTAATTTGACCAAGCCTTTCAAGTTATGTCTTATTTGCTAAAAATAAAGTAACTTTGACTTCCAGATCCACTTGAAAAGCTCAAAAGTACGGTATACGAGAATAAATTGATTTGTAAATGGATGAAGAGGTGGAGGAGTGTAGGACTCCAAGAAGGAGGAACAGTGAAAGTGCAGCCACGTTGGGCGACCCAAAGTCCAATAAGAAAGCGCATGAATCCCCCAAGAAAGCTCATGAGTTTCCAAAGACCGATACAGGAAATGCAGTTACGGTCCGAAAGCATAAAACTCCATATTTTACGGCCACACAGCCCACAACAACCCCAGTGGGGGATGCATCGACCCCACCCGCAGCAACTGGAACACGGACACCACCCATGACAGCGACAGGGACAGCGGGTAGTTCTGCAATGACCGAAGGAGATATGGAGATCCCCGATTTTATAATTTGGGTTAAAGATGAGCCCCTAATCTTTGGAATGGTTTCTCCTATAACTTGTTCCAAACTGGGGATAACCGTTCTACCAAAAGT